>CATIWQ010007334.1:0-13934 GCA_949673415.1 Euphorbia schlechtendalii
TTAAATTGCTCATTTTTTTACATGATGCTTTAGAGTTTTTTATTTGTCTCGTTTTTATCTTCAAAACGCCATCCATTGTGATATACTTTTTCGAAAATATTTTTTCAACTGGTTGATATCTGGTAAGAAACTGGTATATAAATGGTATGTAACTGATAGGAAGAACAAGATGTGTCAATTTTGTTATGAAAGTATAGTAGGTAATACAAATACATGTCAAAAGTTTATCTCCGTAGCAATAAACAAACAACTATAATCTTAAAAGTAATGAAAATACATTAGAAAGTGATTACAACATGTAAAAAAGAATTCTACAAAAGTATTGAATAAAAAACAGTAGGAATCTGATATGTAACTGGTATGAAGAACAAAAAATGCCAAAACTAGTAAGAAACTAGTAGGTAAGTGGTAGGAAACTAGTATGAAGAATTAAAAATGTCAAACCTAGTAAGAAAGTGGTTGGAAACTGGTATAAAAAACAGGTTATGTCAAATTAATCTTGAAAATTAATTAAAATGCCTTAGAAAGTGGTTAGAACATGTAAGATAAAACTATTGAATCAAAATAGTAGGAAACTAGTATGTAAATGGTAGAAAACTGGTATTGAAATTAAAACAGTAGGAATCTGGTATCTAACTGGTATAAAGAATAAAAAATGTCAAAACTAGTAAGAAAGTGGTAGGAAACTAGTATTTAAATTAAAATAGTAGGAATCTGGTATCTAACTAGTATCTAACTGGTATGAAGAACAAAAAATGTCAAAACTAATAAGAAATTAGTAGGAAACTGGTATCTAACTGGTATTTAAATTAAAACAATAGGAATCTGGTATCTAAATGGTATAAAGAATAAAAAATGTCAAAACTAGTAAGAAAGTGGTAGGAAACTGGTATTGAAATTAAAACAGTAGGAATCTGGTATCTAACTGGTATGAAGAATAAAAAATGTCAAAACTAGTAAGAAAGTGGTAGGAAACTGGTATCTAACTGGTATTTAACTGGTATTGAAATTAAAACAGTAAGAATCTGGTATCTAACTACTATGAAGAACAAAAAATGCCAAAAGTAGTATGAAAGTGGTAGGAAACTGATATCTAACTGGTATTTAAACAGTAGGAATCTGGTATCTAACTGGTATCTAACTAGTATGAAGAACAAAAAATGTCAAAACTAGTAAGAAAGTGGTAGGAAACTAGTATTGAAATTAAAACAGTAGGAATCTGGTATCTAACTGGTATGAAGAATAAAAAATGTTAAAACTAGTAAGAAATTGGTAGGAAACTAGTATTTAACTGGTATTAAAATTAAAACAGTAGGAATCTGGTATCTAACTAGTATGAAGAATAAAAAATGTCAAAACTAGTAAGGAAGTGGTATGAAACTGGTATTGAAATTAAAATAGTAGGAATCTGGTTTCTAACTGGTATGAAGAACAAAAAATATCAAAACTAGTAAGAAAGTGGTAGGAAACTGGTATCTAACTAGTATTTAAATGGTATTGAAATTAAAACAGTAGGAATCTGGTATCTAACTGGTATGAAGAACAAAAAATGTCAAAACTAGTAAGAAAGTGGTAGGAAACTGGTATCTAACTGGTATTTAGCTTGTAATTTTCTGAATCTTATTAGAATCTGGTAGGTAACTAGTATTTAAGTTGTATTAGTTTGTAGTTTTTTACATTTTGTTAAAAATCTGGTATCTAACTGGTATTTAGCTTGTAATTTTCTACATCTTGTTAGAATCTAGTAGGTAACTGGTATGAAGAACAACTTGTGTTAAATTAATCTTGAAAAGTGATGAAAAAGCATTAGAAATTTATCTAAACATATAAGATATATAATTAATTACACTTAATCAGCTGATTTAAGTTCAGAAATACTTTGAAGAGCAGACTTCCCAAGACCAATGAGAGTGATACAAATCAGATTAGTAAATAAATTTACAATTGCATACAGTCTAATGAAATGCTCACATCAATTACAACACATTAATTGCATAATCCTTTTGCAAATTAACAACAACAACAAACACAAAGAGACAAAACGAAATCTATCAGCAACAACAGGATTTCAACTCCATGGCTCCTCATTCTCAATTGAAAAAAAACTAGTTGAAAGCTAGAAAATTGGAATTGTGCAGAGAATTTTAGAATTGCAGAGAGCAGAAACTTGAAGAAACTTCGATCTAGAAAAAATCGAGGATAATCGAAATAAGGAAGAGAGATTTTGATGGAGAGAAACGCACGATGCAAAAAGAGGAAGTGACTGAAGCTTGATAAAACAGTGTATATATAGAACGTATAGAGTGAAAACTGAAACTTAAAATTGGTTATAGAAAGTAAAGGATAAGTTGGAACGTATTTTTGTAAATAAATTTCACAAACCCTACATTGTTTACAATTTCCCTTAAAAGATTCAATTTATGCTTAAATAAAAGGACAATTTTATATCATTGTAAACAATTATCTATTGCCAAAGTATTCCATAACCTAATTTGCGTCTCATTTTAAGAATAAACTGATCTTCAATGTTCCAAGAAATTAACTTGAGGGCAAATTTGAAAAGGAATAGAATATGATGACCCACATACAAAAACATGTTAGTAAACAAGGGCAAAAAGTGAACTTACTTACTTATTTTCGGGCTGAACCGGATTAGAACTATTATCCGGCCCACAAAAATATACTATAAATAGCCATGGCATAGAAACTCTACAAAAACCCTAGTTCGCCTTCAGATTTCTTTCTCTTCCTGTGTCGCTCCTCTGAGTTTGCTCAAGCTTCAACGCCAAAGTGAGTTTCTTTCTGTTTCATTTTTAATTTTGTGCATAATTGATCTATGTTGTTTCGTCTGATCAGAGAGTGAACGATATATTAGCATGTCGATATTATCGTTCAAGTTAAGTTTTGATTTGGATTGGACTGGTGTTTAATTTCAGATCTGAAATTGGAGCTACACTTTTAAACCTAAGAGATGGCTCTGGTGAGTTTGAATTTTCAACTAGCTTTGATTCTTGAGCTCTTTACTAGTTTGTTGTTTGTGGTCAATACCTAATTCCTTGCGATTGATTGTGATGTATGTGAATCTATGTTATTGGCATTATTTGGTATGCTCTGTGTTTGATTTGATTGTCGTGATTTATTTTTGGCTTGCTTTTTCAGGTAATGTACTCAGGCAACTACAAAAACAAAAATGTTTTCAAGGTACTCATTGCTGCAGAGTACTGTGGTGTGGAAGTTAAAATGGCTGAGAATTTCGAGATGGGTGTCACAAATAAGACTCCTGAATTTATTAAGATGAATCCTATTGGAAAGGTGATCTTTTAGTATTTTTAAATTTTGATTGCTTTTTAATTCAATTTACTTATTAGTTTGTTGATTCACCGATTCATTTGGTTAAACATTATAGATTCCTGTGCTGGAGACTCCTGATGGTGCTGTGTTTGAGAGCAATGCTATTGCCCGTTATGGTAAATCTAGTTTCCTTTTGCCTACTCTGCTTGTTTTGTCTCAATGATAATTCTTAGGAGCTAATTGATTTATCTTGTTGATGCAGTTGCCCGCCTGAAGGCTGACACCCCTTTGTTTGGTTCATCTCTTATTGATTATGTAAGATTTTTGCTTTAAAAGTCTGTCTTTACTTATTAGCGATTAATTTGCAGTTCCTGCTTTGTTTGTTTTGGTGTCTTATGTTTGTATTTGTGTCTTAGGCCCATGTTGAACAGTGGATTGATTTTTCATCTTTGGAGATTGATGCCAATCTTTTGGCGTGGTTGAGACCAAGATTGGGTTATGGCATATATCTTCCTCCAGTGAGATATCTCTGTTCATTCAGTTGTTTTGGCTCGTTTTCACTTTCTCATTATGAATTTTATTTCCTCGTATTCTTCTGAAAATATCTAATATATTGGAATTTTGTTCATTTAAAAGGCAGAGGAAGCTGCAGTTGCTGCATTGAAGAGAGGGTTGGGTGCTCTGAACACTTATCTTGCCTCAAACACCTTTTTGGTTGGGCATTCTGTGACATTGGCGGACATCATTGTGACATGCAATCTCTATTTGGGATTTTCTCTCTTGCTGACGAAGAGCTTTACATCAGAGTTCCCTCATGTTGAGAGATACTTTTGGACTATGGTTAATCAGCCAAATTTCAAGAAGATTATTGGCGATTTCAAGCAGGCTGAATCAGTTCCCCCGGTCAATAAGAAGCCTGCCCAAGCGAAAGAGCCTGCAAAGCCCAAGGATGAACCAAAGAAAGAAGCCAAGAAGGAAAAAGAGCCACCGAAACCCAAAGAAACTGCTGGGGAAGAGGAAGAGGCACCAAAGCCCAAGGCGAAGAATCCTCTTGATTTGCTGCCTCCAAGTAAGATGATACTTGATGAGTGGAAGAGGCTTTACTCTAACACCAAAACCAACTTCCGCGAGGTTGCCATCAAGGGTAATTTCTTCTCTTATTTGACTCTTTTATTCGACATGAACAATACTTGTATAAATCGATGGCTGAATCCCGGGAGCCTCCTAAACCCCCTTTACTTCCAAAAGAATAAGATAACCCCCTGAACTTGCAAAAAGTGCGCCATTTTGCCTTTTCAATTCTAAAGAGAGAAAAAATCAGGAAAGTGATATTTTTGAAAAGCCAAACAATCATAAGTTGTCCCGTGGCATTGAGGTGTAAATTGGTGCACTTTTTACAAGTTCAGGGTTTAATTAAAACTTTTGGAAGTTCAGGTGGGCAGTGGGCGCTTAGGGGCTCCCGATGCATTGCATATATTGATGGTGAACGTTACTTATAAATCAGGGGTATTCTTTATTGCAGGGTTCTGGGACATGTATGATCCAGAGGGATACTCTCTGTGGTTCTGTGACTACAAGTATCAAGATGAGAACACAGTTTCATTTGTCACCCTAAACAAGGTGGGTGGATTTCTCCAGAGAATGGATCTTGCTCGCAAGTATGCATTCGGGAAGATGTTGGTGATTGGCTCAAGCCCCCCGTTCAAGGTCAAGGGATTATGGCTTTTCCGTGGCCAGGAAATTCCTCAGTTCGTAATGGATGAGTGCTATGACATGGAGCTTTACGAGTGGACCAAGGTTGATATCTCCGATGAAGCGCAGAAAGAGCGCGCCAGCCAGATGATTGAGGATTTCGAACCTTTTGAGGGGGAGCCTCTTTTGGATGCTAAGTGCTTTAAATGAAACCTTTATGTTTCGAGTCTTTTTTTTCTGTTTCTCCTTCAAATTTTCCGTTTGTATCTCTATTTAAGTCGGAACTTGAGTCATAGTTTTTATTGAGTTAACATAGTGCAACTACAACTTTGTTTGAATTTGTGCCAATGAAGATCCTCAAATGCATTTATTTGATCAAACATATGATTGGAATAGTAATTTTTTTTCTGAAAATTTTGGCTGTTAATGGAGTTTTCATGTTGGCAGCAAACTTAATTTGTGCTTCCAGTTGCAGAAGTATAATTTAGACATTTGTGCTTTGGAAATTTAGTTTTAGATTGCAATTGTGATTGTAATTGTTTCTATTGATTAAAAATGTTAACAAAAAGCACTATGAAGCATACTTTAGATCAATACATGAAAATCAGAACGCTGCATTTCATTTAGACTTGTAAATATTAAAATGGAGCAAATTTGACGTATAAAACGGCATTATATTGGGTCAAGTTTCTTGATGTAATGGAAGGTTTAGTCACAAAGTGGCAGCACTGCCTATATATAGGAAAAATTAACCGTTCACTTGTACACCAAAATTAATACTTTGGCTGACTGAATAATATGTTTCTCTATGTACATTAAAATTCGTCTTCTAAACTTCACAAATATTGTTGAGTAAACGACGCACTCTTAAAACACAACAGTTTATGACACAAATAAATAACTCCAATAATGGCAACAACGAAGTAAAAGCCGGTCGATAATATAAGCATAACATTTATGCAATTGCTTCTTCTACTTGTGGGGATTAATATGCGGGTACAGTCCTAATATGTGCTCTGGTACAAAATCATGCCTCGTCAGGATTCCAACTATTGGAGGCCTCTGCAATCAATAAAAAACATATTTCCTCAAATCACTATATCCATAGATTTTGTAACACTTATGACCAATGTTTTAAATACCGCCTGGCAGATTCCTATTTTTCAATTTATTAATACATTAAAATAACTAATTCAACTAAAATTTTGCAGGATTTTAAAAAATCCCAACTAGGCCGATTCTTAAAAACCCTGCTTACGACCGTCTGACTACCTAGAATCGTGATGGTGTTCTGAAAAATCCCGCCTAGGCACGATTTTTAAAACACTGCTTTAAGAGTAAATATGGAAAGGGATTCAAAAGAAAGTCTTACCCCGGGTGTCTTTGGCACAACACACAAGTGTCTAAGTCCAAGCTCGCGAAAGAGAACGGCAGCTTTAGCGAGAGACATAGTTTCAACCACAGTATAAGGGGAAGTATTAGTAATGGGATGAAGATCAACAAACATCTCCTTTTCCTCATCTGTTATATCCAAATCCTCGAGCTTCACCCCCTTTCCGGATCCCGCCTTTGCAAAATCATGCGCCCTGAAACTCCTCAAAATGCTCGATCCCGATAAAACCCTCTGCTTCGAGAATTTCTTCCCCTTGAGCAACACAAGTAGATGATGCCTTAAAACAAGCCCGCAAAGTTCCGGGGCATCAACGAAGGGCGGCTCGTCGATCACCGGGAATCCATTATGGCCCGTCGTTTCCAACACATCTAACACATTCCCGACTTTTTCCACCCCCGAAAACGTGAACAACGGGCCGGCCACTGCATCACTCGCAACCAACTGCCGCATATACGGCTCGGCGTGGGCTTCCATGTAAGGCAGCCCTTTCATCTTCACAATCTGATCATAAACACCTTCGTTGAACATATCGGCCACCGTCTTCGAGATGAGAAGGACCAGCATCATCAACGGGAGCATCAGGAGATCGTTGGTGAGTTCCAGAAGTATGATGCAGAGCGAGACGGTCATTCTCATGGTGCCCCCGAGAAAAGAGGCGGCTCCGAGGAGCGCAAAGAGGCCCATGTCGAGATTCGAGAAAGTATCGAGGAGGTTTCCGACGAGGCGGCCGTAAGAGGCTCCGGCGAGAATGACAGGGATGAAAAGCCCCGCGGGGACCGCGATGCCGTAGGTTACGATGCCGAGGAAGTAGACGGCGACGAAGAAAACCATAAGGGTGGACATTTGGAACTTCTTCTCGTCACTAGACATGAATAGGTTGCGGATAGCGTCGTCGTTGGTGTTGAAAAAGAGGGAAGCGAGGTCGTTGTAGTGCTTTATGGGGCACTGGAAGTTCTTGAAGTTTCCGGAGCGGCCTTCAGTAGGGCATCGCTCTTCCATGTGAGGGGGGCAGGGAAGGCATGGTGCCAGCCATGGAAGGCCAAAAGAGAAGCATGAAGTCAAAACAGAGATCATGATTACAAGCATGATCTTGAATAGTGGGCCCTTCCTGAATATAACAACAGCAAAAGAAAATATGTATGTTCAATTGGCTTCAGGCATTTGAAATCGTAATTTAGAGGCTAAGAGGGCCTGTTTGGGATTGCTGTCACGAAAAGATCCACTTAAAGACTTTTAATAGAACATATTTTGACATTGTACAAAAGATTTTGACTTTTAATACTAATTAATTAAGAACTGTTTGTTATTGATTTACATAGCTTTTCGAGACAACAGCTTGGAAAAATTTGAAAATTGAGCTTTTCAAGAAAACAGTCTGGGAAAGCAATCCCAAAGTAACCCTAAATGGGTTCAAAATCAAAACTTGATATCAGCAAATTCTATAATGTAGTTAAGCCTTCACGGTAGTGCTGGTACTGAAATCTAGAATCTATATTACCTTAGTTTGGAAGAGTAATTCAAGAAATCAACAACAATGTAACATACTCTTATAGAGAACATAAGATCATAGTAGTCAAAGGCGCGCCTAAGGCGGGACTTGGCTCTCGGGCGACCCCTTGCGCCTTTCTGGGTTTTAGGCTAATTTTTGCGCCTAGAGCGCCCCCAAGGAGTGCCTAGGCGGCCAAAAATCCCAAGGCGCGGCTTTGAACCTTGAGAGCGCCTCAGCGCCTTGACTAGTATGCATAAGATTGTGGAACTTACTCATTTATGATGCTGTAAGTGCGCAAGACCTTGTCAACAAGGTAGTTGTAGAGGCTCCCAAATAGACCCCCAATAACTCCAAGCAATATAACTGCCACTAGATCCGGTGTTCTGTAAGCAATTTTTGCCATACCCACTTCAAACATGATCAGACCCCCTTCCCCGAATAGCCCACATTTTCCACCCCGGCAAAATTCGACGAAACCTCTCAATACCACTGCTACTACAGCTGTTGTAAAGAAAGTCCTCCAAAGAAGAGCACTTCTCCACCTGTATGTTATCAACACAGGAAACATCTAACTATGACAGAAGCAATGAAATTACTTATCAAACCATAACTGATTTCATAAACAAAAACACTTTTAATTGCAGTATACTAAATTGAGCCTTCATTAACAAAACAGATGCACACCATGATTTATACCCGTTTGCACTCTTAATTAATTCATGTGTGAAATCTGATCAAAATGACAGAATACTGAACTAATAATTTTGCATTGTTAACAAATGTAGACTTCTTCAGTACTTTCATTGCTTTGTTAAATAGCACAATTACTAGAAACAAATAGCCAAAACTTTCTTATAACAAAAGGTACATTTTCCAGAAACCCATTGGAGTTAAAGTTTAGGTTTAGCAAGCTATGTTGTAGTCCTGAAACCTCAATGTTTTAAAAAGTGCCAGGCGCAGGAGGGGCCTAGGCGGATTTATGGATAAGCAGTGGCAAGCCTTAAAAAAGTATTTATTCACAAATAAATATTCTAATATGAATCATATTAAATTTTCTAAAGTAAATTGTAATTGTTTATACAAATTGTGATACAAGAAATAGTGAATTTTTTTTATTTGCATTCCAAATTCTTAAAAATCCCGCCTAGGCACCGATTTTTAAAACACAGGCCTGAAAATTTACCAAAAACCCACCGCCTAGAGCCGCCTAATCGGTCAAAACGCCTAGGACCGCCCAACTAGGGAAAATCGGGGCGGTATTCTTAAAAATCCGATTTTTTAAACACTGTGAAACCTACAATAAAATTTTAAGAGCAAGTATAATACTTTGCTAACAGGGCGCAAAACTATGAGCTGCCTAATAAATCAAACTGGAAAAACAGGGAAGGGGAGAGAAAGAGTTACCATGAGGCAGCTTCTTCAAGGGCAAAGAGAACCCCACCGACAGGAGCACGAAAAGCAGCTGCTACACCAGCAGCAGCACCACAAGTGACCAAATCTCGCCTGTCACGGTCATTTTTGAAAAGTCTAAGCCATCTCCACGTCAAGCCATACTTGCGAGAACCGCCCTGTCCAAGTAAAGCTGCAATGCAAGCACCAGTGTGTACCATAGGTCCTTCCTTGCCAACAACAAATCCAGCAGCGACTCCAAAAATAGATCCAAAAATCTACAAATATAAGGAGTTCGAATCAATTTGTATTCCAGCTAAAGCTTAGGAGTTCATGGGAAATTTGTGATCCATGGCCATCTAAGATGCACATTGAATAGCAAAAAAAATGTACGTAAATCTATATTTCACCGCTCTAACTCAAATATTTAACTGAACAAACAGACTTCACCAGATATAGTTGAAACGAGACATTAATTAAAGCATGACAATCTACTCATGAAATATCTATTTATTTCACTGACAAAATAACATTTTACTTGAAACAGGGAATTGTTAACATGAACATCATCAACCAACCTTCTTAACATAAAAGGTTGCACTATATTTTATCTTTCTAATGATTGCTTTTGTTGATTTAAACAACATGAGTAAGTATTCTATGGCCTGCAGTGTTCCAGTCTACGTCTGGAAATTAGTAATGAAGGCATCTGAACATAACATACATATCGATTTGGCAAAATAAATAACAAACAATCACGAAAGAACAAGTCAGCATTCCACATTATTATATCCAAAACAACCTTTTGTCACATTATTACTTAATATAATGTCTGAACCAGTTAAAGAAAACAATGCATGAAGCCAATTCATATCTTACATCAGCATCGCCATGTTGTCATTATATCATCAGAAGATATAGAAACAGCCAAAGTGCCAAACAATTTAGCCACACATACTCTTTTCTAAAAACCCTAGGCAGATGAATTTACTTCCAAGTTCAAATATGATTCGTATCTTAAATCATCAACGCTGATTCACCATTATAACATTTAAAACATATAGAAACAAGCGCACAATTTATGAGAGATAGAATATTAGTGACATAATTCCTGCAAATCATTGGCAACCGAAGTTATGTAAGGAGTTGTAATTTGCATAATCCAATAACTGGGATATGATATCATGAATGTTCAACATTCTAAGTAATTTTATAATCATTAACACTGAAATAATTGTACTAATCAATTAAGAGCACGTGACACACATTTGTGCATAACTGTAAGACGGAACAATTTATCTCACCTTCACAAAAAGAGTACTTGGAGCCAAAATTGAAGGAGCATCGACACCATTGAGGTATGCTTTAACCTCGGGAATGCCAGAGCCTGCAGCTGCCGGTGCAATGTACGCACAGAGAGCTGCAGCAGCAATGGCGAGAATCAAGTTGCAGCCAGCATAGAATGCAAATGCCTGATAATAACTGCACTGGAAAATATCTAATAGTTAAAGAATCATTTTTACTGCAAGATATTTCTGAAATACATCTTTTGGACCACAAATATAAACAAATTGGCTATCATAAAACCCATTTTTCAGTGTTAAACAAAATTTTCCAGCCACTGGCACTACGCTTTTACTGAATAAAATGGATACACATGAAGAACCCAGACAATGGAAAAGAGGAATAGTTAGCTTACTTGCTTTTAAGCATGAGACTATTAGTTAACAAAAGTTTAAAACCAGCTATGTTCTCCACAGCAATGTTATTGGCAAAGCCAACTAGTCCTGTGGCCAACCCGATAAGGAGTGCAAGAGTCCACTTAAGGAAAATGTATTGAAATATCTCACTCTTCTTTCTAGACCTCCAATCCTGTTTGAAAAGTTCGTTTTCAACAATCCTGGATAAAGGCAGGGGAACAAAGTGAGCTGAAATGTGCATACAACAATTTTTTTCAATATGTCTCGTAACAAAATTAAAGCGGAATAAGAGAAAAACAAACTGAAGATCATCTATAGCGCTGCAATAAATAGTACTGAGTTGGCAAGCTTATTTGGAAACATTTGAGTTTAATACCTACCACATGCAATCGTTTAGAGATTCAAATTAAGGTAATAAAAACCATAAAACGAAAAATTTATATGATTGAGGATAAGCAACTATGGACTAAAGTTATCAAATTTTCGTTCAATATTACAAATGTCTGTCCCCTTGCATACAAGAAGACAAAGAAAACACCGTCCGGTCATCATCGACAAAACAGAAGCTTCAATGAGTTATATAAAAGAGAGAATGAATGATACAACACAAAAGAAGATCAATTTTCTTCCAATGATCTTCAATAGATTATAGAACAACAACCTCCCTCACTCCTCATAACATACATATATGCAGAATATAACAATCATTATTATATGAGACGAGATTCACAATTTAGCAAACAAAATAACAAATAACAAACACATAAAGCTAAAAACGAGAGAAGAACAGAAAATTACTCATAATCGAGACTCTCAATAGGGAAAATATTGGCTCCAACAATTGCAATTTGAGACGTATTATTCTTCCTATTCCTGAGGAGCGGTTGCTGCAGCTCCTTATCATCTGGTGTTGCAACTTCAAAAGATCCCTCTCTTTCTATATCATTATCCAATCCATTATGATCATCCATCTTCAACCTCCTCACCCCCTATCAATTCCTCTCCGATGATCGTTCCGGCAACAAAAAAAGAACCTTATCTGAATTCCGAGATAATCCACCGGCTTGAAAACGGAAAGAAAGTATATTTTGGCCAGAAAACTGGAGAAAGGGAGCAAAATCCCGACGAGTGGTGGAATTGGGGATCAATGGCTGGTTTTTATGAATCTGAGTTTGCGTTTTATTACATTGTCGTTGTCTCATTCATGTGTAAAACGACGACTCTCGATTTTGTTTTTACATACATGAGTTTTACTTAACACGTGATTAGCATTAATTAGCTTGATTTGCGGATAATTACTTTGCTTACGTATCTTAAATAGATTTATTCTAATTTATCAATGTCTATGTTTAACTGTTTTGATTTGATATATTTGTAATTGGACACCATCCACTGACCTTGGCTTTTGGGGTTTTCCGGATACCATCCATTTTTACAAATTAACCATTACAAAATATTGATTTAATAGAGCTTAAAGATCGAAATAATTGTTAACATAATTTTAAGCATTTTCACAATCATAATATATGTATAATATTTAACCAAAAATATTCATGCATAATAAAATTATAATATAAATGTTATGTGAAATGCAATTGGATGGGACAAATTCAAAATTATATGAAAATATGCAAACTATATAGAAGAGTAAGGTTGTTAATGAAATTGACTACAGTAATAAACTTAATAAGGAAACAAAAAGGTTAATTTGACAATAGATGACTTCTATTGCCGACTTTGTAGTTCCAATTGATTCGATTTGTGTTTATGTTATTATTATAGAAATGGTAAACAATTTGATTATGTTTAGTTTAACGGTGTTCTATTTGCTAATAGCGTAGTTGTTGATTGATTGTTTTATAGTTACTTGTGAGTTTTTTGTTTTTAAATAGTTAACAGAATTTAAATAGCAAACAATGTAAGTGTTTTGTTTTTAAATAGCAACTGGTTTAATGGAGTATTAGTTAAGCATTCAAATTGATGCTGAAAAGCATCATTTAGTTTTGAAAGAAATTTTGAATCCAAACATAATAACTAAAGGTAGAGTAATAGAAATGAAATAAATGGAAGTATATTAAATGTTGCGGTTATTATTTAGTAGATTGTTGTTTCTAATCATTTTTCCAAAATAGGTGAGGTTTTGTTACAATTATTGTTAACTAGAGCTGGGCACGAGCCCGTTGACACGCGGAACCCGTCCATGCCCGCTCTTCATGGGATGGGCTTGGATAAGGTGATTGGTGATTAAGCCCGACCCGGCCCGAACCCGAAGCGGCCCGAGTAAAATATATGCCGGGCTTGGTTTTAATAACAAAACCCAAGCCCGGCCAGTTCGGCCCCGAAATAATAATTATTATGTTAAAAATATATATTTATTATATACATTTAAAGTAAAAAAAATTATATGGTTAAAAATTTTCATATTTTTTGTTAAAGTTTAACATTTAAACTCAATTTTATGACTTATACTACAAATATATTTGGAATTTTTTTTTCACAATTATTTTTTAGTAATAAATTTTAATTTTTTTAGTTGAAACAATTAATAGATAAGCCCGCGGGCCGGGCTTGGTTTTGATTATTTTATTAAAGGCCCGGCCCGACCCGAACCCGATGTATTTTTTCATGGGTTTGGACCGAGCTTGGGCTATTCATTATTTAGCTAGGCCCGATAAGGCTTGGCCCGAACCCGGCCCGGCCCATGCCCAGGTCTAATTAGTTATGACTTATATGAAATATATTTTTACAAATTATGAATTATTAATTTATATGTCAAATGGGATCTATATGAATTTATTTTTTCGTATTCTCTTATAAATTTAGCGAACTATTAATTTACCACGTTGGTCCCGACTAAGGACCGGAGAAAATTATTATTTTATATTAGAATAGTAAATTATGAAGCTACTTGTGAGTAGACCTGGGCATGGCACGGGCCGGGCCGGGCTTTATCGGGTCTAGCTAAATAATGAATAGCCCA
>CATIWQ010007354.1:0-16506 GCA_949673415.1 Euphorbia schlechtendalii
AGGGTAGTGGGTTGTAGAGGTGATGTCTCGGCAAAATGGCGGAGGGTAACGCCGAAGGTTATTTAATTTGGTAATACCTCGACGAGATGTCTTGCTGACATGGTCCCGGCGCGGAGTGGCGCCGAGGTGTTCATCAGTTTAGCCCGTGTGGTTTTTGGATCTTCTAATGGGCCTGGGTCTTTTAGTGGGCCTTGATATCATTTTGTTTTTTATCATTATTGGAACAGTTGTCACATGATTGATCCAATGCTGATAAATGGCAAAATAATGAAGACTTTGTTTTAACAAAATCACCACAAAATTCGCCTTTCTGTGTATTGTTTTACCTCTTCAAATGTTGTAATTAATTATAAGACATACCAATGTTTTTGTAAAGTAACTGAGATCTTGACCTAGTGATTAAGATTGAAGTTGTGAATTCTAGAAATTCCAGGTTTGAGTCACATCTGGGGTGGTTTAGATTTTTCTTTCCGTTTAATATAAGTCCAAATGAGGTAAATTAAAAAAATTATGCAAATATAATTACTTATTCTTTTAGACTAGAATTAAATACAAGTGGCTTAAGAAATATTAAGGAGTTAGTTACGTCGTAGAAAACTAATATGTTAGCATTTATAGAAAACATGGTTCTAATTTGATTATCTCATGTCTTGCTCTCTTTAGATTTAATTGAGTTGAAATAAATTGAGCTGACGATGAAATCTGTAACTGTTTACGCTTGACCTGAATTGAATGAAATTTAATTTAAAATCTAGGAAATAAGGCATTCACTTGTGAATTTGGAAATTATAATTTGGGTAAACTTTAAAAGCACATGCTACGTGGTTTGATTGTTTTACAAAATGGTTATTGTGAAATTTTTTCTTGCAAAATGATGCTTGTGGTTTCTGTAGGACCCAATAGGGTGTTAAGTAGGTCAGAGGGGGGGGGGGGAATGACTCTTTTTCGAGTTTCACTTTACTTTCAGAAGACTGTTGAATGTGGCTTTTGAAATGTATTCTGAGCAACAACGTTAAACTCAGAATCCCCTTATTAAATCCTTTTCAATTTAAACAAAGATAATGAAGATCACAAAGTAAAGCAGAGTAAAGGAAAGTGCAAACGAAGATTTTTATCCTGGTTCGGCCTCTGCCTAATCCAGTCCTTGGAATCTCTTGTCCAAGATTTAATTCACTAGAGGCTTTTCTTCTTGTGAAAAGTAAACCCTTTACAGAGCTTTTTGATTGAAGTTCCTTCCAACAGCCTAGCGTTTAATGAGCTATACCAACACAGAAGTACCGTCCTCCTATGTCTAAGGCTCTGAGATTCTTATCTCTTGAGTACCTTCCTCACAAGATTTCTAAGCTCCCTCACACTAACATACCCTCAGCTAGCGTGTAATACAACTATTTTTAATAAGATAATTTGTTGAGCTTCTAAACGTTGTTTCAGTTAGCTCAATTACAAACAAATGAGAAAAAGAAGTTTACTAGAAGAAGATTGCAGTGAAGGTTTGAGAACTTTGTTCACTCTAATTGCTTTTAGTTGTTTCGGCAACCTACTTCAATGGAGGAAGTCATCCTTTTATAGGGGGAGAGAATGTTTCCATTGATTAAAGGATCGTTGTTGAAAATCTTGCCGTTATCTCTCAATCTTGTTCCCGTTAGCAATCTGTTAGAGAAGTGCGTCCAACTTTGATCCGCGTCATGCTGTGCCAGGTTGAATTTGGGACCCACTTTGTATAGTAGATTTGCAAGAATGTTTTTGCTCCTGATTTCGTAATAACTTTTATCTTGTAGTAGGCTAAAGAACAGAGCGTGTGGTGGTATTAAATGCAAGGTCAGCTTTCTTGACTTTTAGCGTCGAAAGACTAAGTTGACCTTTGGGAGTCTTCAAAGGGGCTTCTTGAGGTTTTGAGTCTTGAATGATCTTCTACGGTTTTAAAGACTCTTTTGATTTTCAATTACTTTTGAAGAACCATTGTTCTACTAGAATATCCTGGTGCTTTTGAGGCAACTTGCTTCTGAACTCAGAACTTACAAAACTTAACTAATGACTTCAAAATCCAACAATCTCCCTCATTTTTTTGTTACTGAATGAATTCAAGCCCAGGATATACTTGCTCCCTCATAATCTAAGACTTAAGTTCTGAGATTGTTTTACCTTTTTCTAACAAATTTCAAGGAGGGTAGTACAACAAAGAGTTGTACTTAGAACAAATGTAAAAACTTTTTATTGATCTCAAAAGAAGAATTGCAAGTTTTTACAAGGAATTCAATTACAATGGTTTTTCTTTAAGCTAAGAATTCATCTTGAGATTCCTCCTTCTGATCTATCTTTATGGTGCTAGAAGCTTGGTTGGAAATCATTCGCCTTTCCCAGGTGTTCTTGAAGTTATGCTTATCTTTCTCCCTCCACTCAGTGCCAACAAGTTGAGCAACAACCTCCTTGTCATCAAGCACAAACCTTTGAATAACTGAATGGCCTTTGCATTTGCTTGAAGAGGAGGCACAATTTGTTGAATCAACCTTGCAGCTTTGCTGGGGACAGAAGGGAAGATGCTTTTAAGGATAACTTGGAGAGCCTTCTGATTCCATATCCACTGAGTGTTCAACCCATTCCCCAGATGCTGTAGGAACAGAACAATCTCACTGTCATGTGAGCAGAAGGAATGGAGAGATAGGCCACCAATTTGATTACTTAAACCATTAATGCTCTTCTGAAGGGCCTCTGAAGTGCTAGTTTTCCTTGCCACCATGATATCCTGAGCTTCAGTAATGGTATTGGTGACTTCAGCAGTAGACTTCTTGAGTTGACTTTCCAATTTATCAACAACCTCATTCTTCTGAGCAAAGGTGGTGTTAATGACCTTCTTGTGAGTATCCTCAACAGCTTTGAAGATCTCAAACCTTAGCTCCCTTTTGGAATCCGCAATAGCCTTGAGAGTTTCAGCCTTAAAATCATTCATTTGCTTCATCATCTCATCAAGAATACCATGGATCCTTCCTTGCTACCATAGATAGAGAGCACTCTGAGTCTTGAGTGCCTTGACTTCTTCTCTTAGCCCCATGGAGAATGCTGTTGAAGTGCGCTCAATGGCAGTCCCCGGAGTAGACATTATGTCTGCCATCTTCCTTTGGGACTCTCCCTTTATCCCGTAGACTTCATCATGGATCATTTCAAGACCCCTTTCATCAATATCCATCTTCTAGTTCAAATTCACCAGGGCATCTCTTATGTCAATATAGTTGCTGAGCCTAGTGTGAGCACGGGATTTTACTCCCGACTCGCGAGTTCGATGATGAAGCTGTAATATTTTTCCTTTGCTAGTCTTCCACTTTAACAAGGTCTTGGAGGTCCTTGGGAGAAGCGTTCCTTGTTTCTTGTGACCCTTTAAATTTTTTTAGGTCACCTCATCAGTAAACAAGTCCAATTTAAACTAAAGTCAGACAAAAAATCCAACATTGACACCGATGTTAGTAACATCAGTACCGATGTCACTAACATCGGTACCGATGTGACATCGGTACCGATGTCACCAACATCGATACCGATGTTGTGATATCGGTACCGACATTGGCTTTACAAGCAGACAGACCAAAAAGTAATTTCTGCTTTATTTAATCAATAAACACCCATCTCCACCCCATTATTTCAGACTTTTTCCATCTAACAGCATGTCATCATTGTGCCAACCCACATGGTCACTAGTTAGTGGAAGAAAATAATGGAAAGAGATAAGATAAGTGGGTGTACCACTTGTGCAAGTGGGAAACTTTTGGATTGAGGGGAGCCCATAAAAAGGGAGCTAGGTTTCAGACAAAAAAAAAGGAAAGGGGGGGAAAGGTTGGAGAGAAAGAAGGAAGTTCTAGAAGGAGGAACTGACATTTAGCATTAGGAACACTTCCTCATGGGTTCTTGAGAATACTTGAACAAAACACTACTCTGCCCATGATGAATAATTATTTAATAATTTAGCATACAACTACTTTGCCCACGGGCTTTTGAATTTTTAATTGAACTTTGTTTATTTGCTTGATACTCTATCAATGACATCATGATTTCTCATAAGCATACACATAATGTTTTTTTAGCACATGTGACACATCATGTCATGAAATTAATTTGGGTATAAATGGATTCCCCACAATAAATTCAAATGATTTGACTCTTGAGAGAAAGTGAGAGATAAATACATGTACTTAGACAACGTGTGATAGCAATTGCTTCATCTTACAAGGATGAAAGATCAATGGAAAGATCTCCAAGCATGAAACATCCACTGACTCATCCAAAGATCAAAAGGATCGGAGCTAGAATAAGGTCAAAATGTCGACCAAGCAAGTTGGGACCAAACAACTGGCGCAATGCCACAAAGAAGGAGTCAGATCGTTGAACACGTCAACAACTCCACAACAACTCCATAACCAAACAACCGACATAATGCCACAATGAAGGAGTCAGATTGTTGAACATGTTGACAACTCCATCACCACCATTCATAAGATCAAACAACAGGTGCAATGCCACAAAGAAGGAGTCAGACCATTGAATACGTCGATAACTCCATCACGTAGATCACCATCATTCGTGGGATAATCAAACAAGAGTCAATGTTAAAGATACAAAGGGGTCAGACAGTTGAACAGGTCAAAAGTTTCTTCACATGGCTTACTACCATTTGTGGGGCAATCATCGCAAGAAACAACGATGATCAAGACTCATCATCACATACACCTCAAGCCAGCAAAGTGGCTCGAGCACCAACCCATCGATTAGAAATGCTGAACGAGACAACAAATGAAGTCGTGGACATGGACGGCGACCGATATACCAAAGCAATCAAGCCTTACACAATTGCTATCACGCATAGGTGAAAGAAACAAATTGATAAAAAGCTATACAAACAAAAAAATAAATTTGTAATTAGCCTATCAATTAACACTCGGTTAATTGAGTAAAAATTAGGGTTTCTTTTCAAAATACAAAAAGAATAGTCCGCTGAGTTGAAAACCCAAAAAGGGCGGCTCTGGCAAAACTTAGGACATCGAGAGAACCACATTGGTTAGAAAACTTGAGAGGGCTAATCAATGGCAGGAGTCAAATCATTTGAAGCATTTATACCCCTATTAAGTTCATCAATGAATTGTCAGTTTTACAGAATCTTTATGCATATGCTTATTGTGATTACTTGCATGCTAATGGTAGAATATTGTAAGTAAACATAAAAAATGAATGAAAAAATGGGTCTGCTGTATTAAAAACCTGAAAAGGTAGTTCAGGAAAAATTAGGACAAGGTTCGATAGATTAAAAACCCGCAAGGGAGATCTATGCAAAACTTAGAACCAAAGAAATATCAAATTCATCATCTCCTCCTCGAAACGGTTCGAGGCATCATATACCTTCAACACTTCAGGCAAACGGCTTTCAAGTGATCATTAGCGACACAATGCGAGATCTTCCAAGCAATCATCGCCGACACAATGCGGGATCAACGACTCATCTAGACTTTCCTCAAACCAGATTCAAACTATGAACTTAAATTTGATTCAACGAACCCATGGTCGTCACTATGGGGAAGTCATCCATGGAATCCCTAACAAGACAAACCTTAGGGGCAACCATGTACCAGCACAAGAAAAGGCTCTTCAATGAACGGAGCCCATGACACCTACAACAGACGAACATAAATCATATGATGAATGTTGTTCATGCATAAAATCATGCATATGTCACATGGGCATCATATCATTTACAGGTAAAGTCGATGCCAAACCGGGGCAACACCATCCCAGTAAACAAGAACATCCACCTCCACATGAGGAACCTACAGACAAGATGATGGCCCATTCAAGCCTAAAGTCAAGCACAAAAGCCTCCCAAAACAGCGGAGCGGTCATGGACATCCTCGAAAATCTCAAACTCAAATTTCCACATTTATCATGGAACTGAAGAAAATTTCTCAGAACCCTCATGTTTTAATTCTTGATTGAAGGGGTAAAAATTTTTGCTTTCGGCAATCTCAATCAAGGAATTAAAACATATGTCACAAGTATCTACTAATAAAATTCCTCATTCTTGCAGGTACCCCTTCAACTCATAAGGGGTATATATGTCAGACTCACAGCAGTCAACGTATCAATAAAGGCATGGAGCACACGGCTTTCATCCTTTCCCCAGCAGTTCCAAGGGTCATAGTCAACCCACGGTCAACTTACAAGGGGTATCCACCGCAGACTTTCTGCAGTCCGCATACCCTTTAGGATTTTCTACAGTCCTCTTTCCTTCTGACTTTTTACAGTCAAACGAACTTTCTACAGTTCGCAAATTTCTAACTTTTTACAGTCAACCGAACTTACTACAGTTCAAAACCTTCTGACTTTTTACAGTTGACGAACTTTCTACAAATTCGTAATTTTCAAACTTTTTACAATCAACCGAACTTTTTACAGTTCGCCTCCTTCTGACTTTTTACAGTCAACAAACTTTCTACAGTTTATAATCTCTTGACTTTCTACAGTCGGTGAACTTTCTACAGTTGACATCATTTTTGACTTTTATAATCGATGAGCTTTCTACAGTTCACATCTTGTCCCAACCTCTTTATGGTCAACGGACTTCCCACAATCCATGTCATCGATAGACTTATCATAGCTTGCACACGAGATTCTCAACCAGGAGGACAGAGGCACACAGTCAATGTTCTCTCCCCAACGGTTCCAGCGATATCAACCAACCGAGGGTTAACCTCCACGGGGTAATCATTGCCAAACGGGCAATTCACAAGGGGCACCAAGAGACTAATCCTCGAAAGACACCGCACCGAGATGAAAACTTCCAGCCATCATCCCCAAAGAGTGCCAACCATGACCGGGCAGGTATTATCTCTAAACCCCACTGCTCCTTCAATCATGGGACCATACTGATCTCATATCAGTAGTGATCCTACGAGGGGCGGCCTGTGAGCACGGGATTTTACGCCCGACTCGCGAGTTCGATGATGAAGTTGTAATATTTTTCCTTTGCTAGTCTTCCACTTTGACAGGGTCTTAGAGGTCCTCGGGAGAAGCGTTCCTTGTTTCTTGCGAACCTTTAAATTTTTTTAGGTCACCTCATCAGTAAACAAGTCCAATTTGAACCAAAGTCAGATAAAAAATCCAACATTGACATCGATGTTAGTAACACCAACATCGGTACCGATGTCACCAACATCGGTACCGATGTGACATCGATACCGATGTGACATCGATACCGATGTCACCAACATCGGTACCGATGTTGTGATATCAGTACCTACATCGCAATATCGGTACTTATATCAACTTTATAGGCAGACAGACAAAAAGTAATTTCTGCATTATTTAATCAAAAAACACCCATCTCCACCCCATTATTTCGGAATTTTTCCATCTAACAACCTGTCATCATTATGCCAACCCACATGGGCACTAGTTGGTGGAAGAAAATAATGGAAAGAGATAAGATAAGTGGGTGTACCACTTGTGCAAGTGGGAAACTTTTGGATTGAGGGGAGACCATAAAAAGGGAGCTAGGTTTCAAATAAAAAAAAGAAAGGGGGGAAAGGTTACAGAGAAAGGAGGGAGTTCCAGAAGGAGGAACTGACATTTAGCATTAGGAACTGAGAATACTTGAACAAAACACTAACTTTCACCCCCCAAAACTTGGGATTTTGGGTTAGTTAAGTTAAATACTAGAGGTTTAAACTTAAATGGAGGGTCTACAACATCTTTATCACTTACTTGGAGGTTACTACACCTTCTGAAACATCCACTTTGGCAAGGAACGGATCCTTTCCGGAGATTTTCGATAAACAACCAAAACCAACAAAAAAGAAACAAGGAGAGCTTCCCGGAGGACTTCATGGACCTTGAAGAACATGGATTCATAACTACAGGGTAAGCCTCTGAGTTCCTAGAGTTTGTGCTTACGTTTATATTCTTTTCTTTTCGAAGTTTCATTTTATATTCGATTTTTTTCTATTTTTATGCACCATTCTATTTTCTACAATTTTCAGTATCATTTCGAATCTGTTTGGGTATTTTCTTTACATAGACATATTCTAAACATCCTGAGCTTTCCAGAATTATAAAGATCATCCAAATCGGTTAAGCATAGCAAAGGTTATGATCATTTAAAGTTTGTATTATTGTTTTTGCTGTTTTCTGCTATTTTTGCATGTTTACTGCAGGTCTGGAAAATCGATATCGTTAACGATATCACTGATGTTGTTAACAATATCACCAATGAAATTAATGATATCATGGATGCCGTTAATGATATTGACCTGACCGACCTGACCAAAGGTAGTTTTGCTTTGTTTCACTCTGGTTCGAACAGTTTAAGTCCAGAATGATCCGCTGAGAACATCCTGACTTTGGAAATACATCATTGGGGGTAACAAATCTCTGATTTGTAATTAATTAGGATTTATATATGATTTATTAATGTATTAATATGTTAATTAAAGTTTGGAGTAGCAACGGAAGCACTTCGGGCCATTCATATCGATATCGCCCTTCACAAGGAAGTCGATAATGATATGAATAACATCGTTACAGTTGTTAACCCAAACGATGACTACATTATGCATGTTTGGCCTAGATTTATCTTTCTAAATATTGTTTTAGGTCACCACCACGAAGGGAATAAAACGTGTTCCCGGATAACAGTCCTCACCACATTGCCATATGGTCATTTTCACTAATAAAATCGATCAACATACATGTAAACAAAAAATGAACCATTTTTCATTTTAACAAACTTTAAATCGAAAAAGTTTTAATTAGGCCACATGTGCCTCGCTAAAATTAAATCAAACATGCGTGCTATACCGTGTGCTAACCTTTGTGGATGCAGGCTAGATGTATGCCTAGGGATTTATCTTCCTTCAGGTATTGCAAGTATTTTTATGGGAATTGTAATTAATAGATTAGGTGGGCGGTTGCATCCCCCGAGTTTTGTAATTTATTAATTTACATTCCCGCATTTACTTAATGCTTGATGTATGGATTTACTGCTTTCTGCATGCACGTTAAATCATGCATTTCAAACTCAAAATGACTTAAGTGCGAATATGCATAATTAAGAGAAAATGGCTTTCTGTAGATGTAATATAATGTGATTCAATAAGAAATAAGCAATGTATCCCGAACCTGAATCTCTGTATCTTGGTGGGCCATCTCTCGAACGTTAAGCCTCACAAGACTCTAATTCCTGAAAAGAGCTAATCCAGGTGGTGACTCCAGACTAAGAGATGGTGGATTCGGGTTCGAATCGATCTGAATAAACATTTTCGCCTTCTCTTCAAAACCTTTTCCTGGGTCCTCGACCTGGCGCGCATCTTTTTCAAACACCCCAGTGGATCGCGCGCTCTTAGCCCACCACTCTGTGTCGTCCGCTCACACCTAGTCTCCATAAGAGGTTGCAGATGCTAAATAAGCTTTGAGTGAATTTGATAAGGAAGAAGAATCATGTTATCCCTCTCCATAATTATCTGGGCCTACTCTGTAAGGAGGGTGACACTTTGGGTAAGTTGACAGTTGAAAGGGACTGATTTAATAACCACAACTGAGTTATTGAGGCAAAGGGCCATCGTAAGGAGATCGTCAAGTATTTTTACCATGTGATGGAGAGAGTTGACAGGAACTACGATAAAAGCATTTCCTCCCTTAGCTCGATATCCTATCAACCATCCTCTAATACTGAGGGACTCATCTCCATCAATCCTTTGCTCCAGAGGTCTGGGGATGAGAGTTAATGTACTTTTGGGATCCACCAGACCCCTTGGAGCATAGGGAACATGTTGTTGTTGCTGATGAAGAGTTGGTTGCTGCTGGTAGGGAGAAAATGGCTTGAACGTGGCCTTTTGCTTTTTGATTCCCTTATTACCTGAAGATCATTATCTCTTTCTTCACTTACATCCTCCAGCAGAACTTCCTTATCCTTCTTCCTCGCCTCCTCATCTTCCTCCCTTATATCCTGTGGCCTTAAATTATGTTTAGCGAAGACTGAACGGCCATGGAAATAAATTCATCAGCAGGATCTGATGCTAATGATTGAAAACCCCACTCAACCACTACAATCCTCTGAACTTCATCCTTCTTAAGAGCCGATAAGAACGGATCCTCCTCTGGTAGTTTCTCTTTCAGTAGAGATTTCTCATCGAACTCTTCCTTTTCTTCTACCTTTTCCTCCTTCTTGGCCTCAGTTTTATCCTTTTTTCCTCAACTTTGACCTCTTTCTTAGCATCAGCAATCTCCCCCTTCTTGGCCTTAGCTTCCAATTCATTGACCACCTCTTGAGCAATATATGCTGCCATCACAAGAAGCTCCTTGGTGTTGGAGATTGGAGATCCTCCTGGTATAGACAGAAACTTCTTGGGTATCTCAAGAGTGGGTGCGAAGAGATGAGAGAGATCAAAGATAGCCTTTTGTTGATTCAAAGGGGGAGATAATAACTTCTTTTCCAATAAGAAATTTGTTAGGTTTGCTACCTTGGGAAGAGCAGGACTTGGTGTCATTGGAAGAGCTCCTAGAGGCAAATCAAAGTCTACAGAGGTTCCTTCCAAGACCTTTCCATCCACTTCATCTTAGTCATCCTCCTCTGTCTTAGAGGTGCTCTTCTCCTTCATCTTTGTAGTGAACTCCTCTAGAGCAGACACTCTTCTTACTTCTGATAAGGTCATCTTCTCTGCCTCCTCAACAGTAATCCTTATATCTCCAACTACCCCTTTTTTGGGTACATGAGTAAAGACTTCAACCAAACTCTGGTTTATAGCCCTTATCATAACATCCTTTTGAGGATCATCTTCTGATACCATAGTCTCGCCATAGGTTCTAGCCTTTTTCTTCCTCCTCCTTTCTTCTACTTTCTCTTCTTTCTCTTCAACCTTTTCCTCTTTCTCCTCCACCTTCTCTTCCTTCTCTTCAACCTTTTCTTCTTCCACATCACTAGGGATAACCATATCTGGATCAAATTCTCCCCTTCTCCTCTTAGTCAGAACACTAATTGGCCTCCTATCCTCCTCATCATCTTCTGAGCTGTTCTTCTCCATAGGCCTAGGCATATATTTATATTTATTCATGGAATAGGTAATTCCTTGAGACTTTCTCTCTATGACTTCAGTAGAAGGTTTAGGAATTACCACATCCTCAGCAGCAAGTGCTTTACTTCTGCTTACTCGACTTCTTTTTGCCTTAGGAACCTCCTCCTATTTCAGTACATGCTCCCTCTGCCTTTTGGGGGAGACTTCCCGAACCCCTTTCACCATGTCTCCCTTTTTAGCAGCCCTCAACTCCTTCTCCCTCCTCTTGTTCATCAGATCCTTCTTCAGAGCCTCCTCCCTATCCCATTTCATCCCAAAATCCACCTTTTTATCAAAGGTCTCCTTCACAATCTCACTCCCTAGTGAGCCATCCTCCTCTGAGCAGTCTACACCCCATGCAGACATAATTCTACTGATAAGACCACCAAGTGTAAACTTGTGGTGAAGCATGTGCTGCATGATAATGACTGGCCAGTTGACCTTCTTTTCCACCAAGTGCACTAGAATATAGTGCTCATATCTTGATACGACATTTGTGGAATTCATCTTCTGGAGAAGGAGATGAGCCATTATAAACTACCAGTATCTTGGATCTTGAGGTATGTGAGTGCTAATCTTCTCATCAAACCATCCTTCTAGCATAAAGGCCTTTCTATTGTAGCTTGTGGTATCTTCACATCCCCTCCTCAAGGCTAGACCTTCATCCTTGAGATTTAGTAGTTTTGCCAAGAAGGAAGGGGTGATGGTGATCTCTTTGCCTTTCACTATCATCTTGAGCTCTTCATCGCTCACAGTACACCTTTTCAGGTTCTTGTAGAATTCAAGAACTACTGCTGGGATAGTTGGCTCCTTCAGTTTAATCCAGGTGTAAAAGTGGTGGAATTCAATGGTTTCTTTGTAAGGGCTGGCTTGAACAAAGGAGTCATCTCCCAGATATCATTGAGAGATTATATTAAAAGGATTTGACCTGTATAGAATAGGAACAAATATCTTTTCAGGGATTTGGATTATCACTTACTCGTTAGGGTTTTTAGTAGATCTTTGTCTTTTTAGTGCCATTTTGAATATTTGAGATGAGTGTTAGAGGAATTTAGGGTTTGAGCAGAGTTTTCTCAAGAGGTTTAGGAAATATAGGTAAAGTGTTTTGAGGATAAACAGTGATCACTTATATATACTGAGAATTCAGAGGGGTAAAATAGTAAAAAGGGATGGTAATTAATGTTGACTGTTTCTGCATTTACCATTTACTTTTTGATAAACAGTTAGAGTCATAACTGATGGTAGAATGTGAAAAGTTTTACCCTAAATATCTGGCTTGGGATTTGGGTTTTTGAATTTTGAAATTTGGAGCGCTTCGCTGGTTATTCCTTCTGAGTCATACTCATTCTGCGACATTCTTTACTTCAAATGACAAGCTGTTCTACTGAAGCATTTCTTCTTAGAGTTAACTCATCTTCTGAGTAATGATATTGTCTTCTGAATAAGCTTCATACAGGATTGCTCATTCTAATCTCTCTTCTGAGGAAGACAAATTGTTCCGTGCTCAAAGGCTTGGTAAAGATATCTTCTCTCTGGTCTTCAGTAGATATATAAACCAACTTTACATCCTTCTTATGATCCCATATGAATTGATGTTTGATATTAACATGCTTCATTCTACAGTGTTGAATAGGATTTTTTGACAGATTAATTGCACTTTTGTTGTCATAGAGAATTTCTATGCACTCTCTCTTGATTCCATAGTCTTCTAGCTGTTGTTTGATCCATAGAACTTGAGCGACACAGCTTCTAGCAGGCATGTATTCTACTTTAGTGGTAGACAATACTACTGAAGTTTATTTCTTGTTGTATCAGGAGACAATGTAATTTCCTAGAAATGACATCCTCCAGTAGTGCTCTTTCTCTCTAGTTGATCTCTACAATAACCTGCATCGGTGAATCCTTTCAGCGAGAAATCTCTATTATTTGGAAACTATAATCTAGCTTCTATGGTTCCAAGCAGATATCTCAGGATCCTCTTTATTGCACTCAGATGCGACTCTCTTGGATCACTCTAATATCTTGCACAGTAACAAACTACAAAATGAATATCAGGTCTGCTTGTTGTGAGATACAGTAAAGAACCGATCATTCCTCTGAACAGCTTCTAATCCACTTTCTTTCCTTTGAGTCTTGGCTAAGTATTGTGTTTAAAGCCATGGGAGTTAACATCTCTCCTCCATCTTCCATGCCGAATTTCTTCAGAATCTCCTTAGTATATTTAGATTGATTAATGAATATACCATTGGAGCTTTACTTAATTTGCAGCCCAAGAAACAAGGTTAATTCTCCCATCATAAACATCTCAAATTCATTTTTCATTTGAGAGCTAAATTCTTTGCACATCTTTCATCAGTGGCTCCAAAGATGATATCATCAACATAGATCTGAACAAGGAGTATGTCCTTGTTCCTTCTTCTGATGAATAATTTTGTGTCTGTCTTGCCTCTGATGTATCCTTTGGAGATGAGAAAGCTTGTCAGTCTTTCATACCAAGCTCTAGGAGCTTGCTTCAGACCATATAAAGCTTTCTTCATCTTGTAGACATGACAAGGACACTTTGAGTCTTCAAAGCCAAGAGGTTGGTTGACATATACTTATTCATAAATGAACCCGTTCAGAAATGAGCTTTTACATCCATTTG
This sequence comes from Euphorbia schlechtendalii, assembly GCA_949673415.1. NCBI lineage: Eukaryota > Viridiplantae > Streptophyta > Magnoliopsida > Malpighiales > Euphorbiaceae > Euphorbia > Euphorbia schlechtendalii. The sequence goes on from CATIWQ010007354.1 coordinate 13,729, forward strand.
GCATAGTTTGAATCCCATATGAGATGCAAAAGTATAGAGGATTCTTATTACCTCTAATCTGGCTACAGGAGCGAATGTCTCATCATAATCAATTCCTTCTTATTGGTGTACACTTGAGCTACGAGTCTTGCTTTGTTTCTGACTACATTTCCTTCTTCATCGAGTTTGTTTCTGAATACTCACTTAGTTCAGATGATAGATTTGTTCTTTGAAACTGGAAAAAGATCCCAGACATTATTTCTGGTGAATTGATCTAGTTCTTCTTGCATGGCCATCATCTAACTATCATCATGTTCTGCGTCTTCAAACTTCTTTAGCTATATGATAGATACAAATTCTAGATGACTTGTCATTCTTCTGAGTTATCCTCTGGTAAGAACTGGATTCTGAGGTGCGTCAAGGATCAGTCTTTCTGGATGGTCCTTCTTGTTTCTAGTTTCCTTGGGTAGGTCATGATGAACAGGATCTTCCTTTGCTTCTAGAGCTTGCTCTTCAACTCTAGGTTATGAGAATTTGATATCAGATGGTTCATCCTTCATTGATGTTTCCCCTTGGATTGGCTCAGAGGGTTGTTTATGTGAGACAGAGTCTCCATCTTCCTCTGAACCTTTTCTTCTTCCTATATGGTCAGTTTCATCAAAATCTACATGTATTGACTCTTCTAATGTTGGTGTTCTTTTGACAAAGACTCTATATGCTTTGTTATATATTGAGTAGCCAAGAAAAATTGCTTCACCTTCTTTAGGATCAAATTTTCCTAGTTTTTCTTTGTTTTTGAGCATAAAACATTTGCATCCAAATGCTTTGAAGTATCCAATCTTTGGTTTTCTACCTTTCCAGATCTCATAAGGGGTTTTATCAATTACTGATTTAATGTTTACCCTATTTAATATGTAACATACTGTGTTGACTGCTTCTGCCCAAAAATATTTGGGAAGGTTGTTGTCACTAAGCATGGATCTGGCCATTTCAACTATTGTTCTGTTCTTTCTCTCAACAACCCCATTTTGTTGGGGAGTGTGAGGAGTAGAAAAGTTGTGCTCAATGCCTCTAGCGTCAAAGAATTTAGCAAATAGCCTATTTTCGAATTCTCTGCCATGATCGCTCCTAATTTTAGAAAGAAGAATGCCTTGTTCAACTTCAACTCTATTGCACAATCTGGAAAAACCTTCATAGGCTTTGTCCTTACTGCTGAGCAGGATGACCCATGTATACCTGGAGTAGTCATCTACTATAACCATGGTATATTTGTGTCCACCCATACTCATAGGCAAAAAGGGCCAAATAAATCTATGAGAACAAGTTCTAGGACTCTTTTGGTGGAAAACTCAGATTTAGATTTGAAGCACTTTTTGAATTGCTTTCCATATTGACAGGTATTACAAAGATGATCCTTTTTGAAGTTTAATCTTGGCAAACCCTCAACAAGTTTCTGTTTGACTAGTTTGGTCAGATTGTTCATGTTAGCATGTCTTAACCTTTTGTGCCATAGTGATCGCAAAGTTATTGGCTATACTCGTTCCAAAAGACTTATCAACGGTACCAAAAACTTGATCACAAGGTTTTGACTTTATTTATTTTGAGGGCTTATGTTCGGTGTTGAAGCCAAAAACCTTGTTCCCCACTTCTCTACCGATAAGATAAAAGTTCAAAATACGAACAGGTGTTGTCAATACCGCTTATCTAAATAGAAAATGGTGACCACTGCAAGTATACAGTTACGATATAGTTTTAAAAGATATCGATCCCACAGGGAAGGACCAGCTCTAAAGATCAACAAGAGAAATGAAATAAAGAAAATAAAATAAAATAATTTTGATTTTAGTTGGAAAGAATTGGAATGATGAATGGATAGATAAATGTATGATAGTTTAGAGAAGATAAAAGTATATAGATTTTCCCTTAACAAGTATAGCAAAGAAAACATGCAAGGTCATCAAAGATATTTTGTTCACTCAATTAATTTAATAGACTCGGTTCTAGACACTTAGATATTCAATTATTCACCACAGAGAAACACATGAAATGAATTTTCTAAATCTAGTGCAAACGAATTAAGACGATTATATAAACCTGGATAACAATATTACTATGCTTAGTATGGGTCGCTCTCACATAGCCACATTTATCAAGTTACCATTCCAAAAATGTTGGCTCACTAAACAGCGTTATAATCACAGATCTAGTGAATATACACAATCTCGTTAAGCCTAAAACTACTCTTAAAGTTAACTCAAAAGCATATAACTTGATTAATATAAAAGACTCAACACAAAATACACATTATGACACATAGACAAATCATAAACTTTGAAATATAAAGTATAAGTAGAAAGCAAAGCAAAGTTGTAAGGTATGCAAGTGAAAGCTATCAAACCGTATCCTTTCTTTAATGGGAGTCATCAATTCTCGCAATTCTTGCGTCTGCTTTGAATTCGGTCTTGGCCAGTATAGAACCTCCTCTAGGATGCTATTCTTTGTGAATATCAAATAAACGAATGTTGAAGAACGAAAACTTTTATTGATAAGTTATTTGCAATTACACTTATACAACAATCGCTCTAATATGTAGAGAAATCTAGTGATCGAAATAAGGATTCGAATCACTTATACATTTTCTTGCTAACACTTATGAATGTAGCGAAAACTAAATAATTTTTCTCTCTATCTATGCACACACTATGCACTACTTTTCCACCACTTGTGCCACCCCACACTTGCACGAAATTTGTAAGGTTTGGAGCCCTATTTATAGAGTTCGAAGGGTTACATCTATCC
>CATIWQ010007371.1:0-12606 GCA_949673415.1 Euphorbia schlechtendalii
TCCGGAATGCTACTTTTCCAGACAGTTCTCTCTTAAGAACCGTCCGGAATGCTACTTTTCCGGACGGTTCTGAACCGTCTGCATTATTTCTGATCAATGGCGTCGCAGCTTGTGCGGACGGTTCACAACCGTCCAGAAAAGTAAAAAACAACCGTCCGCAAAAGCCTATTCTGCATTAGTGATTTAATGATTTGGGGAAAATTTTTTCCCATACCCTATCGAGTATTCCTCATTGTACACAAGGTATTCCCATTTACCCATAAATAATAAATAATATGCAATTTTTTTTTCAAATTTCCTACTTGCATACAATAAAAGTAATTTTTACAGAATCAACTAAATAATTAATAAATGATTTTTTTATATTTCGATCTGAGATAGTATATGAATAGGTTATATGTTTCATGGAATTAAATATTTGAGTGGTTAGATTATTTTTAAAGCTTTTATATCCGACTTAAATATCTTTTAAGGGACTATAACTCAAATGGCTCTTTTATGCATTTTTAAAGCTTTTATATCCGACTTAAATATCTTCCATGAGTTTCTCCAACGTTGCAAGAATTCTTCTAAAAGCTTATTCAATTTTGAAGAGAGCCTTCTCAGTAATATTTTCAAGTTGGTCTTCAAGAAGTCTAGCACATGCTGTTTAACCAATGGGTTCTTCCTCAACAGGAGGTTTTGGTCGGTGAATATCTGTGTGGATAAATCATAGAGGTTGTCCTAGATTGGAAGCTAGTTCTAGTAGAGTTCTGCCAAATTACTCTAAGGGAACGCCGCCCCAAAGGTAGGCACGCATCAACTGGTAATGCTCTTTACTTAGATGTTAGATTTTTTTAATAAGTTTTATAAACCTATAAGCATCTATGGAACGTTTCAACTTAGATTATATCAATCATGGCATGCTTAGGAGATCCTTTAAGGGTTATGCACTTGAGAGCGCAGTTTATATTCTAAATAGAGTGCTCTCAAAATCATTTGATCAAACACCATACGAAATGTGGTATGGTAAGAAACCGACTCTTTCTCAGCTAAGAGTTTGGGGATATCCTACTTATGTAAAGAGGATAAGTTCAAATAAGCTGGGTGCTAAGTCTGATAGGTGTTTGTTTATAGGTTACCCTAAGGAGACTATGGGTTATACCTTTTATGATCCCAAGGAACAAAAGGTACTTGTTTTTAAAAATTCTCAATTCCTCGAGAATGAGCATATACTTGCGAAAGCTAGTGGGAGCAATCTTTAGTTAGGCACTCAAGAAGATCAAACAGACAATCAACTCATTGTTCCTACACCTATTACACAAGAAAGTATAATAATGGAACAGCCTATTATAACACCGACATTACGTAGGTCAGGTCGGGTTTCAATCGCTCTTGAGTGATACGGCTATTTCATCACTAATGATAAGAACATTTTCCTTATTGAAGATGATGAGCCTAAGACTTACAAGGAAGTAATGGAAGGCTCAGAGTCTGGCAAATGGTTTACAACCATGAAATTAGAGATGGACTCCATGTATGAAAACTAAGTTTAGAGCTTAGTTGATGCTCCAAGTGGTATTAAGCCCATAGGATGCAAGTGGGTTTTCAAAAAGAAAATTGACGTGGACAGTAATATAATTACCTATAAAGTAAGGCTAGTTGCAAAAGGTTACAATCAAAAGGAAGGCATTGACTATGATGAAACATTTTCAACAGTAGCCATGTTGAAGTCTATCATAATACTCCTCACCATCGTTGCTCATAACGATTATAAGAACTGGCAGATGGATGTGAAAACAACGTTCCTTAATAGGAACTAAGATAGGGATGTATATATGATACAACCCGAAGGTTTCACATCCTAGGATGGCTCGATGGCATGCAAGTTGCAAAGGTCTATTTATGGACTTAAGCAAGCATTAAGGAGTTGGAATATTAGGTTTGACGAGACAATCTGAGAAACTGGTTTTGTGTCGAACGCTAATGAGCCCTGTGTGTATAAGAAGGCCAGTGGGATTGCGATCATTTTTATTGTACTATATGTCGATGAAATATTACTGATAGGAAATGATGTTCCTTTTCTTCAGATAGTAAAGTCATGGTTGTCAAAGAAGTTCTCCATGAAAGACCTTGGAGAAGCAGCTTTTATACTAGGTATACAGATCTACCGAGATAGATCTAGAAGGTTGCTAGTTTCACAAAGTACATACATAGACAAGATTTTGCCTAGATTTAACCTTAAGCAGTCAAGAAAGGGTTATCTCCCAATGCCTCACGGGATTAACAATTCTAAATTTGAGTGATCGAGAACTCAAGAGGAGAGACTCAGCATGAATGGAATTATGGTTAATCAAGACAGTAATTGAGCATGCAAACTTGCAAGGAAAAATTTCAAAACTTAAAGTTAACCTTAAAAATCTCCTAAGCATGCCATGATTGATATAATCTAAGTTGAAACATTCCATAAATGCTAATAGGTTTATAAAACTTATAAAAGAAACCTAGCATCTAAGTTAAGAACATTACTAGTTGTTGCATGCTTATCTCTTTTAGATGAGGTGTTCCCTTAGAGCAATTTGGCAGAACTTCTTTAGCACTAATCTCCAAACTAGGATAGCCTCTATGATTGATCCACAGAGATCTTCACCGATAAAAACCTCCACTGAGGTAGAACCCATTGGTAGACAGTAGCTGTTAGACCGCTCGAAGACCAACCCAAAAATATTAACTAAGAAGGCTCACTTCAAAATAGAAAGAGCATTCTAAATAATTATTCGTCGCTTGGAGAAACTCGTGGAGGATCTCGTAAAATCTCAGGAAGAAAAGATGTCAAACTCAGAGAGAAATGCTAAGCTGAAGTAATTTGAAAAAGAGGAGGAAGCAGCTATTTAAAGGGAAACGGGGAGCTGAATGCTCCCCTTTTTTTCAATGTGGGATACGGAAAAACCCTATCCCATAAGGGGTCAACCGCATGGATCCCTAAGATCTATGAGCTGACCCACGCACAACGTGCTTGTGCAGTCTGTGAGGCAACCACACAAGGCAAGCCCTAATGAGCTTGCCTTACCCTGCAAGCTAGGCCTTGCGGGATGCCCAAGCGGGCCTACACAGCAAGCCCACGCAAGCGCTGTCATTGGCAGCGCTTGCGGGCCTGCTACCTTCTAGCACGTGCAGGCTTAGCCCGCGAGCCTTTTAGCTCGCGGGGAAGCCGCGTAGGCCCCACCCCGAACAACCCGTGTTCGTTGGGGCCCACTTGCAACTAGAAAACCTCCCTTGCTCCTCTTAGTGCAATTTTCCCAACTCCTCTTTTAATCCTTTTAATTATTAATTTGGTCCAACCAATTCATGAGATGAATTTGACAACCATATTATTCTCGGCATAGATCCAGTCTATAGGTTCTTTACTTAGTCCGGTAAAGACCTAAAGTGTGTGACCTCATAGGATTTCGAAGTATAGAGCCGCTAGAGGTTAACCTAAACTTGGCTTTCCATCCAAGAACGTTCAGGCTTAGTGTTCTAGAATGACATGGAACCCGATAGCTCTAGACAATGAAATGGGCTTTCTAGAAAAGGCGTATGATCCCCCGATACTTGGAATGTCACGTGCCTGTGACTTGATCCGGTTCTGCATTAGTAACCAATAAAATACACTCCTTCCATCAGGTTAAGTACCATCTAGTTTATTGTGCTTAGATTAAGTGTTAACTCATGTAATAGCCGTAGCTATCCTAAAATTAGACTTGTTCATGAAGAACACCACTCACCATAATGTATCAAGATTAATTAGAAAGCCATTATATCAATCTTATACTCTGATAAGAGGTTTATGAGTGTGTCTATTTAACAAGATGCTCTAAAGTACATCTCTCATTATATCACAATATCAGGAGTGATGGATCTCATCTTGACCACTTGGCTTACCAACATGTGATCATCACTATACCCGTAATCTCCCGCATCATCCAAATTACCAGGGTATGAATAAGTATGACCCAAAGTATAGTAACTCCTACATAAGGTAATCAATATCTCAAGTCTGAGGATACTTGTAATGCTACTACAATAAGACATTACACCAACACATGGATATAGTTATTTTTGAATGTTTGTCTTATAGTGGCCTCCAATGTATTACCCGAATACATTCATGTGTTAACTCAAGGTACCACCTTGAGCTTGTGAGATCGACTGCTTGGATCTAATCCAAGGAGTAAGCCTACGCATGCTAGTCTGTCTGTTTCATTGATGTTCAGTCTTATTGAAACTATAACTAGGGATATTTAAACTATTAATAGTAACTCGTATGTGCAGTTCTCACACCACATAGCTCCCACTATATCCTTGCACTTTTATGCTATGAAGTAGTTACGGACTTTGTCTTATCAATGCACATGTATATAATACCACATATATATGATACTAGGGAGATATATAATTTAAACAAACACTGATAAATAATAAAAGTTCCTTTATTATATATTGATTATAATAATTTGAAATCGTTTGTACATTATAACTAATTAAAATATATCGCCCTAATTGCCTCAAGGGCATACATCATGTTTAACAATCTCCCACTTGCACTAGAGCCAATTGCCCATGTGCTTCATGCCATACTCATTAACATGTTGGTCATGCCTAATCTGAGTTAATGGTTTTGTTAGCCCATCCGCTATATTATGATCTGTTGGGATGTATTCTAAGCTTAAATCTTTTCTAGCTACTATCTCCTAAACGAGATGATATTTTCTAAGTATATATCCGTTTCTCTGACGAGATCGTGGTTCCTTTGCCTGAGCAATAGCCCCATTGTTATCGCAATAAATCGCTATTGGATTTACAATGCTGAATACCACACCGAGATCACCAATAAATCCCTTAAGCTAGGTATCTTGCTTAGTTGCTTATGAAGTAGCTATATACTTAGATTCTGTGGTTGAATCTGCAGTCGTATGATGTTTGAAACTTTTCCAAACAATTGCCCCTCCATTTAACATGAACAAACATCCTAACTAAGAGTTATAATCATCCATGTTAGACTGAAAACTCACGTTGGTGTATCCCTTCACAGAGAGATCACCTTCTCCATATACCAAAAACATATCCTTAATCCTACGTAAGTACTTAAGGGTAGTTTTAACGGCCATCTAGTGCTTCTCACCTGGGTCAAATTGAAGTCTACTCGTGACGTTCAGCGCATGTGAGATGTCAGGCTGAGTGCATACCATAGCATACATGATGGATCCTATAGCTGAGGCATAGGGTATTCCATTTATGCGTAGTCTCTCCTCTTATGTTCTCAGACACTCAGATTTAGAAAGGTTAATCCCGTGAGACATTGGGAGATAACCCTTTCTTGACTGCTTAAGGTTAAATCTAGCCAAAACCTTATCTATGTATGTACTTTGAGAAAGACCTAACAACCTTCTGGATCTATCTCAGTAGATATTTATACCAAGTATAAAAGCTGATTCTCCAAGGTCTTTCATAGAGAACTTCTTTGACAACCATGACTTCACTATCTGAAGATAAGGAACATCGTTTCCTATCAGTAATATCTCATCTACGTATAATACAAGGAAAACAATCGCACTCCCACTAGCCTTCTTATATACATAAGGCTCATTAGTGTTTGACATAAAACCAATTTCTCGTATTGTCTCGTCAAACCTAATATTCCAACTCCTTGATACTTGCTTAAGTCCGTAAATGGAGTTTTGCAACTTGCATACCTTTGAGCCATCCTTGAATGTAAAACCCTTGGGTTATGCCATATACATATCCCTATTTAATTCCCGTTAAGGAATGTCATTTTCACATCCGTCTGCTAAATCTCATAATCGTAATGAGCGGTGATGGAAAGGAGTATCCTAATAGACTTTAGCATGGCCACGGGTGAAAAGGTTTCATCATATCAAATGCCTTCTTTTTTACTATAACCTTTTACAACCAACCTTGCTTTATAGTTTATTACATTACGATGCATGTCGGTTTTCTTCTTGAAAACCCACTTGCATCCTATGGGCTTAATCCCACTTGGAGCATCTACCAAGTTCCAAACTTGATTTTCGTAGATGGAGTGCATCTCTAACCTCATGGCTGCAAACCATTTGTGAAACTCTCATTGTAAGTCTTAGGCTCATCATCTTCCATAAGGAAGAGATGTTTATCATTAGTGATGAGAAACCCGGATCGCTCGAGAGAGATTTGAGCCCGACTTGACCTACGCAATGTTGATGTAATAATAGGTTATTCCATGCTTACACTTTCTTGTGTAACAGGCGAAGCAACAATTAGTTGATTGTCTATTTAATATTCTTGAGTGCCTAACTCAAGATTTCTCCCACTAGCTTTCGCAAGTATATGCTCCTTAAGGACCAGAGCATTTCTATAAACAAGGACTTTTTGTTAACTTGGATCATAAAAGGTATAACCCATAGTCTCCTTAGGGTTACCTATAAATAAACACTTGTCAAGCTTAGCACCTAGTTTATTTGAACTTATCCTCTTTACGTAAGTAGGACATCCTGATAAGTGTATAATTACACTTATTATCATGATATTTTTAATCATAAAATGATATGGTTTATAGTCATTTTATACTTCATATAAAATATTTCACGTGGTATGTAGTTGTTTTTTATGCAAGTGCAGAAACTAGGTGAGTCTTGGGAGTAAAATGATCAAGGATGGAATTCTATGTAAAAATAGTGAAAAAGGTGGTGCAAAAAGATGTGTGGAACACAAGGAATTGGCTTAGGATCAAAGTTGTCAAAGATCGGTAAAGTTACAAAGAAGAATCATGAAGAAAAGCACATGTCATGATCATGACACCCATTTGCGAATGCAATTTGTCATTCTTCATAAGCAGAAAGTCACAAAACAATGTTCATGATCGCGACTTGTGATGGTTTTTGGTAAACTCTTCTCAACTTCTAACCGTCGGATAAAAACGATCAACCGCCACCAACTGCTTGTCAAACGAAAAGAAACCTTTTAGAAACAATCCAATCATGAAAAGGTGCTTATCCATTGAAGATGAGGATAAAACTTTGCATCCAATCAAATTGAAGTGATGCAACTCTTCGCCAATGGACACGACTCTTTGTTTGGATAGACGCAACCCTTCTCACTTAATAAATAGGGTTCAAAACAAACCTTTTTCATGGCATGACATATGGTGGGCAATGCATAGCAGTGCATAACATGATAGAGAGTGAAAATTGTATAGATTTCGCTAGTTCAAAGTGTTAGTGAGAAAAATGTTTAAGTGATTCGATTCTTGTTTCAATCACTAGATTTCTCCACATATTCGAGCGATTGTTGTATGAGTGTAGTTACAAAGAACTTATCAATAAAATTTTCTATTCTTCAACATTCATTTGTTCGATATTCACAAAGAATAGCATTCTAATGGAGGTTCTGTACGAGTCGAGACCGAATTCAAAGTAGACGTAGGAGTTGCAGGAATTGACGACTCCCATTAAAGAGTGGATACGGTTTGATCAACTTTAGCTTTCACTTGCATACTGTGAGCACGGGATTTTGTACCAGCTCGCGCGTTCGATGATGATAGTTTTTTCGGGATTTTATCCTTGAATCACATAATTTTCGAGTATCCTGACGTATCCGAATAGGAATCATCCTCGTCTCTAATAAAATTATTTAATTTTGTTTAGAAATTAATTAACTAAATAAAATAAATAAATAAATATATATATATATATAATTAAAAGAAAAAAATAAAAAAAATAAAAAAAAGGAGACGTAATCCCGAAGTGAGGGAGCCTCGCGCACATGCGAGCCAAGCTCGCGAACACGCTAGGGAGCCTCGCGCGGAGGCAGCCTCGTGAACATGTGAGGGAACCTCGCGCGGAGGCAGCCTCGCGCACACGGGAGGTAGCCTCGCATACATGCGAGCGAGGCTCGCGTGGAGGCAACCTCGCGCACACGGGAGGGAGCCTCGAGCACATGCGAGCAAGGCTCGCGAACATGCAAGGGAGCCTCGCACGGAGGCAACCTCGCGAACACGCGAGGGAGCCTCGCGCGGAGGCAGCCTCGCGCACACGTAAGGGGCGAGGGTTTTCTCCGGCGAGACCCCTCGCCGGAAAAACTTTCCTTTTTTGGTTTTTTTCAGGATTTTCCTATAAATAGTCAGGTGTTTTCGATAAATGGGATTCCGAACTTATCAGATAAAAAATATAGCTTTAGAACGACCTTTGCTTCCAAGAATTAAAACAAACAATTTTTGGACTTTATACTACAACCTTTTTTTACCTAAACTCAAAGGACGAGGAGGATTTCTAAAGGACCAATCGGATTCTTCGACGTGGATTCGTTAAGTAAGGGTAAACCTCTGAGTTCCTAGAACTGCAATTCCCGTGCTTTAAGTGTTTAATTACTTCTTCTATTTCATCTGTGAACCTAGGATTTTAATTACTTTTATTTTATTATAACTGTTGTAATTCTTCTTCATCTTTTTCTTTATTATAAGGAGATGTATGTTAGAACACCCCCACAAAGCGAATAAAACATTTTCCCGGATAACAGACCACACTTTTTACCATGCGAGCAATTTCATTAATTAAAATGAGCAACCATTGTGCTAATAAAATGAACAATTTTATTTAAACAACAAACAATATCGTGATTGATTTTTCTTTAGGCCAAGCAGGCCTCACTAAATCCAAAATCGAACATACGTGCTACCCCCTGTGCTAACCTTTGTGGATGCAGGTAGATTAGGATTAGATGTATGTTTAGGATTTTAATTTTCCTTCGGGTATCGTAATTTCTTTTTTCGGGAAATGTAATTAATAGGTTAGCTGGTGGTTGCATCCCTCGAATTTTGAAGCCTTGTAATTTTATTTTCTGCATTTACTTTCCGCATTTACTCACGGTTTTGTGGATGGTTTATTTTTCCGCTTTGTGAATGATTTATTACTTCGCAATACGTGAATCATGCATTTAACTCCAAAAATGACCTAAGTGCGAATTTGCATAATTAAAAGAAAATGGTTTTCTGTAGATGTAATTTAATGTGACCCAATAAGAAATAAGCAACTTATCCCATACTCGAATCTCTGTGTCTTGGTGGGCCGTCCCCTGGGTGTTAAGCCTCACAGGACTCTAATTCCTAAAAAGAGCTACTCCAGGTGGCGACCCCACACTAAGAGATGGCGGATTCGGGTTCGAACCGATCTTAAACGTTTTTCACCTTTTTCTCTTTCAAACCTTTTTCTCCCGGGTCCTAGACCCGGTGCTTTTTCTTCTTTTTCAAACACCCAAGTGGACCGCGCCTATGAAATCGCGCCTATGAAATCACACATACCTTACAAGTTTACTTTGTTTTCTATTTATACTTTCTATTTTGAAGTTTATGGTATGTCTATGTGTCATAACGAGTATGTCATCGTGCATCATTTATATTAATCAAGTTGTATGCTTTTGAGTTGACTTTAAGAGTGATTTCAGGGTTAACAAGATTGTGTATAATCACTAAATCTGTGGTTATAACGCTGTTTAGTGAGCCAACATTTTTGGAGTGGTAACTTGCTAAATATGGCTATGTGAGAGTGACCCGTACTAAGCATAGTATTATTGTTATCCAGGTTCTTATAAGTGTCATAATTCATTTACCCTAGATTTAGAAAAGTCATTTCATGTGTTGCTCTGTGGTGAATAATTGAATATTTGGGCGTCTAGAATCGAGTTTGTTGAAGTCATCTAGTGTTTAAGACAACTTTGATTACTTTTCATGTTTTTCTCTACTATACTTGTTCTTAGGGAATATCTATATAGTTTACATCTTCTCTAATCTATTCATGCATCTATCTATTCATCAGTCTATCATCTAAACCTTACAATTTATCTTATTTCGTTTATTCCGTAACTCTAGTTGGTCCTTAAAACCGAATTCCTTCCCTGTAGGATTGATATCTTTTAAAACTACATCGTAACTATATATTTGCAGTTAGCATCATTTTTTATTTGATAAGCGGTACTGATAACAAGTATTTATATTAAGAACTTTTATCTTATCAGTAAAAAAGTGGGGAACAAGTTTTTGGCATTGTTACCGAGGAAAAGCCTTCGGAACAAGTATAGTTAGAATCTTGCGAACAAGTTTTTCGCGTCGTTGCCGGGGAAGGTAAGTGCATTCTAGAGATAAAAAATTTGAAGAGTATGGTACATTTTCTAATTATATTTATTTATTTCTTTCCTAAATTGTATAATTTGTCAATCCTAACGTGGATGTGAAAAGAAAATGAAATAATCATCTTGGAGATGATACGTCATATTATTACATCTGAATTCTCGATAAATAGAAGATTTTCCTCTATTTTTCCTATTCGAGTTTGCAACTCCATTTCATGCTCGTGAATCCCTTAACAAAACTTTCTGTTTCTCAAATTTTGTAAGTCACGATCGAGACATGTAATCACGATCGCGACTTGTGCGAAAACTGTAGCTGTTTAGCAATTCAACGGTTATTTCTCAAACCTCTATAAAATTTATGTGCAAGTTTTCATCAATTTCTCACTTCTGCAATCTGAAATCTAACCTTTCCAATAACAATTCAATTCCAAATCTGAAACTACCTCATTTCTTTCATAAATTCTTTCAAAATGGTTTTGGCAAACAAATCCAACCTAGTTCCTCTTTCAAATTTACAAGAATGGTATGAAGCACCATTCCCGATCTATTCACGTGAAGAAGGAGATCATTTTTAGACAATCATGGATGCTGAATACAAAAGTTCCTACACCATTCATAGGAACAGTTTCATCAACCTTGGAGTTTATGACAAGGTGATGTAATACCTAAGAATTCTTAACTTTGTCATTTACTCAAATATGTCTCTGGGGAATAGTGTGGATAACTGTATGGAGATGTTGATCACATTGGTGAGGAAGAACGGTAAGAAAGACTGCTTAGTCTATCATCATCATGGGAAAGAATACAAGTTAACAAGGAAAGCTCTGGACAAATATATGGGATTTCCAAAGGATTACTACAACAAGATGCTTCTTGGATGGGATCCTTTACCAACATGGAACCACCTAACTGGCCAAACAGAGTTCAAATAAGAATCTTCCTATAGTTAGTGGATTCATAACCCATGTTTGCTCGCATTGCACTTTTACTTAAGTGGTGCATTGCTTGGTAAGTCGACTTTCAATCTTGTCATTCCTGAAGAATTTTTTGTGACGGAAGCAATTTGGAATGGCACACCTATTGATGTTTCGGGAATAATGATGGAGACACTTATGTCTGCAGTAGAAAATCCCAGAATAATAGAATAAGGGTGTCAAACGATGGCAAATCTGTTAGGACAGATTGGGAGAATGCCCTATTCCACTAAAGTCTTTACTGATGAAAATGAGATTCTGGAATTAACAATGGAAGTTTTCTTTGAGGAATGGATTTCTGGTCAGGTGCATTGGAGAAGATAGGATCACCCATGATTGGAAATCATGGGAGGAGAGAGTGGAATCTGACAGACAAAGAGAAAGGGAAATTGCGAGGGAAGAAGAATGAAAAGCAACCAACCACCGGGGAAGGTTGAATAAACTTATGGAGGTGCAAATTTCAATTCATAGGAAAATCGATGATATTCATACACTGATGTTTGATGTCGAGCAAGATCTACGAGAATCTTATTATAAGATTGACCTATTGACAGAATCGCTTTCCTCCGAATAAATATTCGCTCTTCATTTAGATTTAGGATTTTGTACAATTTGTTGTTTATTTGTTTGTTTGCTTGTTCGTTTGGTTAATTGGTTATTTGTTAATATATAAAATAGTAAATATTTATTATTTTTATTTAACATGTTTGTTTTTATAAGTTTTTCTAGGACTAAGTCTAAAAATTAAAGAAATAGAAGGATTGAAGAAGTTCATGATCGCGACTATAGATCGTGCCCGTGACATTATGCAGTAAAACCTTCTGTACTTGTTGTGAAGAAAATCACGATCATGACAAGTCTTCGCGATCACGACACGGGAAGAATGTAACCGTTACAGATCGTGATTTAACATGCGACTGATGTCTAAAACTGCCATTAACAGCTAGTTTGAAGGAAAAATGGCATTATTGACTAATTTAGCCAATCAATGACCTATTAGAACTCTATATAAAGATCTAGATTGAATCCATAGCCACCACAATCTTCTTCAAAGATTTCTAAAGTTTTGATTCTTTCATCTCTATTCTTCTACATTCCAAACCTTTTTCAACCTTTACATCAAATACAAACATACCTCGTGTTAAGGTAGCCGCCAATAGAAGAGAAATCCCAAACTCTCAACAAGAATACGGTTATCCTTTTCCCATTCATTCACGTGAGGAGGGGAAAAGATTCCAAGTTTTGAACAAATTGGAAATCACTGGTGTGAGCGGACGACACGGAGCGGTGGGCCGAGAGCGCGCGATTTCATAGGCGCGGTCCACCGGGGTGTTTGAAAACAGATGAAGGTAAGCACCGAGTCTGGGACCCGGAAAAAGGTTAAAAAGAGAAAAAGGCGAAAACATTTAAGATCGGTTCGAACCCGAATCCGCCGTCTCTCAGTGTGGAGTCGCCACCTGGATTAGCTCTTTCCAGGAATTAGAGTCCTGTG
>CATIWQ010007380.1:0-17537 GCA_949673415.1 Euphorbia schlechtendalii
TATCATCAAGTCACAAGGTAATGTTGTTATTATTGATATAAATAATTATTATTCAATTAATTTTTAATATTTTAAATTCCAGAATAATAAATTTCAATTCAGTTTCAATTCAATTTCACTAAATTGAGTTTCAGTTGAAAAGAACCGAGCCCAGTAAAAAGTAAACAAAACTGAAAATGTAAAAGAGAAAAAAATGATAAATAAATCCATGTTATAAACAGCTTGAACGATATTGTTCGCTTTGGCGCCGTTCACGGCCAACCTCATGATTTTAAAACGCGTCATTCAAGTTAAGACCTTCGGGGTCTTGCTTATATACAAGCTCAATGAATCATCCGAGAGCGATGTGGGATATTCAATCCTAAAACACCCCCTCATCGCTATCGTGCTTATGACGTATTATAAACAGCTTCAACGGTATTATCTGCTTTGACGCCGTTCATGACCAACCTCACGCTTTTAAAATGCGTGATTCAAGTTATGACCGTCAGGCCGTGGTTATATACATTCAATCCTAACGATCCACGGTTTATTCCACTTTCCCAAAATTGTTCAAAGTTAAAGAGTAAACAAAAGCTTTCAAATTGATACTGTGAATATGGAATTGAATAACGAATTGGATGATTGCGCTTCTTCCATCACTGAATAGGATTGAACACAGGTCAGTAATATAAATCTGGTTTCTTTCCCTATGGTTCTATTGCGTTTACTATCAGGGAGTCACAGACGAGGAAACTTTTTCATGTTCCTTTGCTGCTTTCTCCATTTGCAATTTTTCCACTGTTGAATTTAACATTAAATTATTAATATCCCAGGTGTTTCAGTATAATATTGAACTGAAGGTTATCAGAACTATGTACATTCCTTGTATTTATATAATTTAGTGAAACCATCCATGTTTTCATTTCTGCCGCGGGTCGTTTTGCGTTTAATTAATTTATTTACTTGATTTGCTTGAAATTTATTCACGTCAGTTGCTTATGAATGCTATAAATTATGTGGTGTTGAATGAAGGACCGAGTATGGCGTTAAATGAAGATGGCCCATAGCTAAAGCTAACTACAACTAGATATGGCATCGTTCAAGGCCCAAAATGGTGAGAGATTCAACAGAGGAAATGATAAACAAATGAAAGTAAAACTCAATTTGGATTCCATCGTCAACACTTTGGGGTTTGCCTATTAATATATTCCGCTCAGTCAGACATTGATTTGTGTTTTGCTCTTGTTGGCTTCCTAATTCTTGGCTGCTATACTTCTACCCCATTGTTGTTGAATCCCTGCAGCATGGCAAAGCTACAAGTTAAATACTTTGTGGTATTTCCCCATTCTCTATATTTGGTGAATAATTACTGTATTTTAGTACTTATGTGGATTGATTTTGGGATTGAATCAGGTGGATGCGTTTACAGACTCTCCTTTTAAGGGGAATCCAGCAGCTGTATGTTTACTGGAAGAAGATACAGATGAGAAATGGTTACAAGATTTGGCTGCTGAGTTCAACATCTCTGAAACCTGCTACTTGATCTCATCCCATTCTGCTAACCCGAACCCCAGATTCCATCTCAGATGGTTTACTCCTGTTTCTGAGGTACAACTTTGTCCTTTTCCCCATTTTTGTTCTTCTCAAGTTTGCATCAGTTGGCTGGGATTTTTTTTTTAAATTGATTGTGTTTGTGTTATGATAAATTTGATTATTATTTTTAAACCTTGTCCAGGTTAAGCTTTGTGGACATGCAACTCTAGCAGCTGCTCACACGCTTTTTTCGAATGGTTTAGTACATTCTAATATTATTGAGTTTGAAACACTATCCGGGGTTCTAACTGCTAAGAAGGTTCCTCAAGTAACTGAAACTGAGGGCAATTGCTTTCTTATCGAACTAGACTTCCCTTGTATAGCGACCTCTGAATTCAACTCGGTTGATATTGCACTTATTTCCAAAGCCTTGAATGTTGCTTCCATAATTGATATCAGGAAGAATACCACTTCTACAGATAATCTCATTGTACCATACCTCCTATCCTTAAATTCTGTTCAATTTTTCAAAGTCAAACTGGATTTTAAACTCCTTGCGAGATAACCATGATTCATTAATGTAATGAATTCTCGCATTATAAATTATATAGACTT
Organism: Euphorbia schlechtendalii; assembly: GCA_949673415.1. Taxonomy (NCBI): domain Eukaryota; kingdom Viridiplantae; phylum Streptophyta; class Magnoliopsida; order Malpighiales; family Euphorbiaceae; genus Euphorbia; species Euphorbia schlechtendalii. Next base: position 2,131 of record CATIWQ010007380.1, read on the forward strand.
ATTTTAGGTAGTTTGATGTTTATGTAGGTAGTTCTGCCATCAGCTAAAGATGTTGCAGAAATCCAGCCAAGTTATGATGAGATAGTGAAATGTCCTGGAGCTGGGATAATTGTTACTGCGCTTGCTCCACCCGAGTCTAGATTTGATTTCTACAGTCGATATTTCTGTCCCAAATTTGGTATTAAGGAGGTAATTGTGTTGCCAAACTGCCTTTGATTTTCCAGCTAGTTAGTCAAGATAAATGGAATTGATGTGGTGTTTGAATGGTAAAGGATCCTGTTTGTGGGAGTGCGCATTGTGCATTAGCTCCATATTGGGCGAAAAAGCTTGGAAAGTGCGATCTTCTGGCGTATCAGGTATTTTATGTCCACCATCTCTTTGTCTTTGTTGGATAGTAATGTTCAGACATTACAGTTGCTTTGTTTGTTTTTGACAGGCATCACCTAGAAGTGGAATATTAGATATTCGTGTAGATGAGGCAAACCAGAGAGTGCTGCTTCGGGGGAAGGCTGTTACTGTGATGGAAGGACATCTCTTGGTGTAGATTTGGAGTTGTTTTTTCCCCATTCTATAAGCATATCATTAACTTGGGTTGATTTTGCCACTGTTGTTTTCAATTGGGATGCTGTATCATTTTCTGCTTGGATATTGTGATCTAATTACCATGTTTATCAATGTTCTATTGAAAAGCTTCACGTTCCTTTTTCTTCCTTTTGGGTCGATTTTCATTTCTCTCATCATCTGTATCTGATCCTAAAAACGCAAACTTGACAAAAGAGCAGAAAATAGAGAATATACCTATATTGTCATAGGAGCACACGATTATTGATTTTTTTATGATGAATTTACAAAGAGAAAATAAAACCAATTTTTGTAGATGTAGACACATTTACGAGTCATAAACATGATTATGGTCATGAATCTCATGATCACGGTTGGCTTATAGTATGGTTCTAAGACTTACAATGTTATTGCAATTTCTCTTGTTTCTACATTCGACATTTGGTCTGGATTTTTTTTTTTGTAAGGTAGGTAACAAAAGAACAACACAAGAAAAAAGAAACGAAAAGCCAGGGGAAGCTTACTGGCTGTCCAAAATTATATTTGAGGTTCCATATCTTTATTCCTTTGTGTTTTTCATTTTCATATACAAGTGTACAACGGTAAGATAAAGAGTAAAGGAGGAATTGCATAGTATTCTTCAAGTAATTCTTGGCTAGTTGTCCTATTTGTAAGATTTTGGAAGAAATTGTATATTGGGTTATTCAACTAACAAATTCCCCACGACATTTTGTTGGTTTTGACAATCAATGGTAGAAAATATAATATATTTTATGCATGGTTCATTATCGAAGCACACAAATATTATTTTATGTATTTTATAGAGTGAAAATGCGTATCATAAATTGTTAAATAACGACAAGATTTAATATATCAATTATTTCTGAATTTGTAAAAGATTGTAATGTAATATACGTGAAAAGTCAAATTAAATCAATCAGAATTGGAAAAAAATCTGTTATCTCCATTTCTGTGTCCCCTTCAATGTACCCCATTCAAAATTTGATATGTGTAAATTTTTAAAATTTTTTTATTCATTTTAATTTTTTCTTTCTTGTTAGTGGAATTCTCTTTCTTTTATATCTTACACTTCTTAAATTTTAAATAGGGTACGAAATAGAAATGGGAATAATTGATTTTTTTTATCAGTACGCAATAAATCATGCTGAGAGACTAAGTTAGATGGAATGACCGGTAATTATTTTGGACAGGTTGCATTACGTTAAATAACAACTCATGAATAATAGCTGCCTTTGAATCTTGAGTCTTGACCTCTAGTTCAGGTCTTTTACTTGCCTTTTTTTATCTCTGAAACCACATCTACAAGATTTGCTTCTGGGCCAAAAATGGGGAAACAACCCATTAAATACTTTGTGGTATGCTTTCTAACTCTATAGCTCTCCCTTTTATGGTGGTGTGGAGGAATTATTTTCACCATCTATTTTTATCAGGTAGATGCATTCACCGACTCAGCATTCAAGGGAAATCCAGCAGCTGTGTGCTTATTAGATGAAGAGAAAGACGATCAATGGCTGCAATCTGTTGCTGCTGAGTTCAACCTATCTGAAACCTGCTATTTGACTCCCATCGCCGCTGCTCCTAATCCTAAGTTTCATCTTCGATGGTTTACTCCTGTCGCTGAGGTAATCGATCCATTTGTTGCTATTCCCAATTGTATTTTCTTTGTCTAGGGTTTATGTTCGCTTTTTCATTTGTTATCCATATCAGTTGTCTTTTACAGGTTAAACTATGTGGTCATGCAACACTAGCAGCTTCGTATGTGCTTTTCTTTAATGGTTTGGTGAATAATTGCAACACTGTTGAGTTTGTCACGCTATCTGGGATTCTAACAGCTAAGAAAATCCCCCAAATCAGCGAAGCAGAAGACAGTTTTCTCGTCGAACTGAGTTTCCCTATTGTTCAGACCGTTGAATTTAACTCTGTGGATGTTGACCAACTATCTAAAGCCCTCAACATTGCTTCCATTACTGATGTCAAGAAGACCACTACCGAGGGCGACCTCTTTGTAAGAACTTCAGTCTTCTTGTCCTTGTACTACTTAAATCTTATCTGAATTCTTTCATAGCTTAACTATCTTCAACAGAGTGAATCTTTTTCTGTAATTGCTTATTGAAAATATACATGTTGTATAGGTTGTGCTTGAATCTTCCAAAGCTGTCACAGAAGCGCAGCCAAACTTTGATGACATACAAAAATTTCCTGAAATTGGGATTATAGTCTCTGGGCCTGCTCCATTAGATTCTGGATTTGATTTCTATAGCAGATATTTTGCTCCTAAACTTGGGATTAATGAGGTAAAAAAAACTGAAAAGCTTTCCTAATGCCATTCCATAACTAATATTCTAGAATGCGTATGGTTATCATTTATCAAACATTAAAGACTGCTGCTTTTCTCGCTTGTTTGGGATACTTAGAGTGAGTCTTGGATGCAAGTCTAGATATGAAGTAGAACATAACCTTAATCAAGGGGCAGTTTCTGATGTTTACAAGTTTGATGTTGTAGGATCCTGTAACAGGAAGTGTGCACTGTGCTCTTGCTCCATATTGGAGGAACAAGCTGGGGAAGTGTGATTTAATGGCATACCAGGTACTCTAAGCGAACATGGATTGGTGCTTTTTAGCTTGAATTGCATACTAACTGCTAACCATTTTGATTAGGCATCAGCTAGGAGTGGTGTACTGAAGATTCATTTGGATGAGCAGAATCAAAGAGTTCTTTTGCAAGGAAATGCTGTTACTGTGACGAAAGGCTCTCTTTTGGTTTAGACTAATGCCAATTGTTTGTATTGAAAATGCTTTGCTCAATTTATCTTGTTTTTGGGCTACAGCCTATAGACCCTTGTCATTTTCCATTTTTAATTTTGGCATTTCATATGATCTAATACTTGTTTCATAACAACAATTTTATGGTAAATTTGGATCAAAACAACCGAACATCTAAATAATAGTTCTACAAATTAATTGTGCCAACGCATTTGCAGAGTTCTTTGTACTTGGCAGCATGTTTATTTTTGGCAAATTATTAGTTACATTACATGCGTGATTATACAAAATAGAAAATTTAAGTTGAGGTGTAATTGGAACACGTGGTGCCTTGTAATAGAAGAGTGGAACTAAACCCAAATCTGTTTGACTCCAAGTCAAACTGCAGTAAATTATCCTCCATCTGATGTCCACCAATAACAATCAGTGTCCTCACATTAATCCCACCGTCCACAAACCCCAAACACCACACGTCCCTCCCATCTCTTTCAATCCTCACCATTGAATTTCCTCCAAACATCCTCCAGAACACTTCTTCCTTCTCCATCACAAGATCAACGGTAGGCACCCCTGGTCCAAGTCGCGTGCTAAACACACCGCTGGCTTCGTAACACACATCAAAATCAAACGGTTTCACAGCGCTCGTTACACTGAGGTTGAATGCACCTGATTCACTCACAAACGAGCTCACCAACGCCTTGTATATTGAACTTTCTAGCGTTGTGTAAGCCACGTCGGTGCTAAGTTTAGTTCCCCCGAAGCCGTTCTCATCTATAACCAGCTGTGACGTGTTTAGCGGAACAGGTTTTCCGTTGACTTGGATGGAGGTCAAATTGATGTAATACTCATCTGACGGCTGCTGATCGTACGATATTACAGTGCTCCCCACCGGATTCAATAGAAGCCCAGTGTAGGCCAGATCGACTTTAGTAGAGGAAAAGTAGGTCCCGCTGGTGCCGAATAATGCGGCGCCGGATTGGTCGGTGGAGCTGGGTAGACAAAGCGCAAAAGATCGGGGAGAAGAGAGGGAGTTGCTAACTTGCGCAGGGAGGGAATGGTTGGAACGGCCGAATGCGGCTAGTCCGGAGACCTGATTAGCAAGGCCGGTGAGGAGAAACGTGGTGGAGCAGGAGAAAAGGAAGTGTTTGATGATATGGGATTGAGGAAGAGCGAGGGAATCGAGGAATGCGGAGGCGAGAGTGGCTTGGCGAGAAATAGGATTTTCCGGGTAAACGGAGCAGGTTAGGTTGGAGCAGGCGAAAGAGTGGAAGGAATTGCAGAGAGGAGAAGGGCAAGGGATGGGTTGAGATGTGGAAGAGTTGTAATTTTTGGAACAGTCGAGCCAGGAGAAGGAGGAGCCAAGGGCGAGGTGTAAAATGGTGGATTGAGGAGGAGTTTGTAAAGAAATGGAGATGGTGTACAGGAGGCTGAGGGGATCTTTCGTAACAGGGGCGGAGAGGGGAGCTTGGGTGACAACTGGAGAGATGAATAACAAGAGGAAGCAGGAGAAGGGCAACATTGCAGTCATCTTCTTGAGTTGAAAGATTTTGGAACAACACACGTACAGGAAGGAACACCGGTGTTGATCTTTGGTTCTATTGCGTCTACTTTTATTTAAAGTTATCGTAATTTCTACAATCCATAGTTTATTTATATTTTTTATTCCTAGCCTAATCAATGCAATAATTTCAAACAAATCATTCGTTAATATTTTCAATTGGGAAGTTATAGCCGGGTGTTATCGTTACTAAATTGTATAAAATCAATATATTTATTAATCATTTTTACAGTTACGTTTTTGGGTACCTAGTTATTTTATTTTTTTTTATTGAAGTAAATATAGTTGTTTTGAGATTCGTGTAGAATGTGTATACAATCTATAAACCCTACAAAAATTAAAATTAGATTAACACTAATAATCATATTCAGGACATAAAATATTGTCATGTAATACATCATCGATTAATCAGTTGATAAGCTGAGAACTCTTATTGAAATTTAAATCCTTTAAAATAAATTCAATTACTTAAAAATGAAATTTATAACGATAAACAATTCTCACAAACATAAATATGGAAACCGAAACGATACGGCGTCGTCCCGAAGTAGCAAATCCTTTCATACCAGTGCTGGAGCCCTAACATTTGACGCAGGACTGTCCTCTCCCGCTTCCTTTTGATTGGCTTTTCTCTGTTTTTCCAAACCCTAGATTTCACCTTCCTACTCCACAATGAAGCTCGTCAGGTTCTTATTCTTCTTCTTTGTTTTCAGGTAAACATTTTGTTATCGTTCTTGTTAATGACACTCCGAATGCATCTTCCCATTTTACAGGTTCTTGATGAAGTTGAACAACGAGACTGTCTCAATTGAACTTAAGAATGGAACCATTGTTCACGGAACCATCACAGGTACCGATACCCTTCTCCCAAACAACGGTTTTATCTTCACTTGTTTCTCTTTCCTCTTTCCGGGGTTTTTCTAAACCCTAATTTGTGTTTCTGGTGGCTGTAAGCGTACTATCAAGTGTCTTATCCAGTTATTAACGATAATTTGCTTAAGTTTAGTATCGCTTTGCGTCGATCTCAGTTTAGTACTTAGTGACTTTCTAATATATAAGTGGTTTTTGTTTTGTTGGGATTTTAAATTTGATTTAGATGATCCAGCGGTACTCGTTTGTTGAGGCTGTGTGATAATCTGAATATCGCATCTACATTTTATGCATCCTTCATCCTAACTTAATTGCTCTCACAACTGAAGTTAAATCTCACTAGAAGCTACATTCCATGCTTTTCAAAATTTTAGTGTTTTACTAATATACATGTACCATTTCTCATTTGAACGAATCTCTACTAGTACTTTTTTATGACGTTATAGGAAATTAGGAAGTCTATAGTAATTCATATAACATGTATAGCACAATTTTGAATAACCTATATAAAATTTCCTTTTGTTTTCAAGCTAAAGATACGGATGCACAATCTGGTATCCTCATGGACCTCAACAATTCACTATGATGTCTTTGTCGCATCTATCAAATGGTTCTTCTGTATTTTCAGACCAATTTTGTACTCTAGGTGTTCTATCCTTTCTTCAAAATAAAACAGGCTAAGGTGATGGGAATGATTTCAATATGTTTTGTTCATTAGGAACAAATAATTTCCATAAGGGTGTGTTTGAATTTTAGATAAGCTTCTGAGAAAGTAGGCGCCTAGATAGTTGCATCTAATGGGTGTGCCACTCAGGAAAAGACTAAAGAACATTCCCTTATGATGGGTTTGCCATCAAAACTTACCTCCATTCTCATATAGCAAAATAATGCAACTCAATACTTAATATGGTGCATAACCTATTCAAAATATGTAGATACCAGGGAGCTTGCTTTGGAGGTGCTTCTGTGTTAAGAATAGGCATGGTGTTCTGCACATATTTTTTGTCTTCTTGGAAGTTTGAAAACATAATTTGATGTTGAGACTTCTTTGTTTTGTATTCTTTTACATAATGCTTTAGGTAGTTTTTGACTTTTTCTATCATCTGTCAATATGGCGCTCATAGTTGGTTGGGAGTGTTTCTCGCTCTCTAGTCTACCCTGGCTCCCCTAACAATCCTTTTTACTCAGCTTTTTTTCTCGTCTACGTTTTCCTTGTTTTTACCCCATGTTAGTTTGTACTACTACTACTACTACCTACCATCGGGGCATTGTTACAAAGTTGAACTTTATCATCCCTATCAAGTGATATCAGTGTTGAATATTATTGGATTACCCTCTACCCAGTGGCTCAGGCACTCGGTCATCAGATATCAAATCAAGAGATTCCTCATTTATATTTTCTTTCGTATCTTTATAACCAAAATACTGCTATGAAATATGCTTTGGCATGGTTTACATCTCATTGCAAGGTGGCTCACTGCTTTGGATTTTGGGTCTCCTTCAGTATGTTGCAGTAACTTGCTTTGATGAGCAACCTGATAAAATTGTCTTGTGGGATGCCAGGGGCAAGTTGAGCATATAAAAACTTCATGCAAGTCTTTTGGTTTGTAAATCAGCATATTAGGGTATCCTATATTTACATACTTGAGTCCTGAACCTTAGTTGCTACGTGGGTTGATTAAATAACCACATTGTTGGATTTCATGATGCCCAACCATGTGATGATTACAGATCTGTTGACAGTGAGCTTAATCTGTGGATATCTTTTGCATAATACGATATTTGAGTTCTCTTTGTGATATGATCATTACTACGGGTAAACTAAATGCATATCACTGTTATAGATTTGTTCCCCTGTGTTTGTGCATTTTCTGCCAAAACTAAGGAAGTATTGTGCTGCATTTACATAATAAGCTGAAAAGGCTGTTTAGAGAACTTCAGTTATTCTTGATTATGAAACCTGAAGACATATTTTCCAATTGATATAGTCGTGACTTTTTTGTTCTCACTGTAGGTGTTGATATCAGCATGAATACTCATCTGAAGACTGTCAAGTTAACATTGAAGGGGAAAAATCCAGTAACTTTGGATCATCTCAGTGTGAGGGGTAACAATATCCGCTATTATATTCTTCCTGACAGTTTGAATCTTGAGACATTGCTTGTGGAAGAGACACCTAGGGTCAAAGCTAAGAAACCTACTGCCGGTATATCTCTCACTTTTCAACTCAATCTCATTTTGATCTCATTGTATTTGGCAGCCTATTAATGAGCAATCCTTTTACTCTTTAATTTTAAAATGCTAATGATTTCTATGCTTGTGAAATTCAGGGAGGCCTATGGGAAGAGGAAGGGGCCGTGGACGTGGCCGTGGTCGTGGAAGAGGCCGCTAATTTTGGTGGACTCTTTTATAATTTTTGTGGCATCTGTTTATGTAAAACCATATGTGCTGTGAGGGAATTTATCAGTGAAATTAGTTGGACATGGAGAGAACGTTGTTATTATTTTGAACTCTGGTCACCTAAATGGCTAATGTTGAGTTTCAGAAATTTGTTTCTCGTGTGTTGAATTCTTACAGTGCAAATGGGAATACGAGTTATTTACTGTATTTGTTGCCCCATAGTTTCTAACTTTCTAGTGATTGGTAACATCTGGTTGCGCCATCCATTTCGAGACAGCAGCTAATGAATAATGCATGTAAGAGTTGATTGCAAATGCACGACAACAGTTGCTTCAGAGTAGTGATACTCAGCAACTCCACTTTAGTGATAGATGGTTGAGTACAATCAAATGCATAATCTATGTAGGCGTAATTTCAGGGGATTTTGAGCTTCGCGATGCAGTTGCGCTCAGACTAGCATGACAGTTGCATATTTATTGCTATGCCTGACAAATGGGCTTTTGGTGGAATTCATTTGCTCATTTTGTTGTGATATACATTTCTATGCTATTTTATTTGTTACCCTTTTTATTATTTTTTTGTTACAAAGCTTAAGCAAAATTATAGTTGGGATTCACGTATAACAATCATATTTCTTTAACAAAAATAAATTGAAATTATAAACACTTAAGGATCTGTTTTGAATCCGTTTCAGATCTAGATCTGTGGAATCTAATAGATCTGAATATGGATTAATTTTACAGACTCAATGGATCCGGATTGGATATGGATCTAATGTGTAAAAATGGATTTGAATATGAATCTATTTGGATCCTATTTAAATTCGGCTCACGTTCATCCCTAATCATAACTGAGAATTTTAAAACAGCCCATGCACATTTTGACAAGACCAATATGAAATTTTGTGAAGTTGTCTAATTGCACATGACATGATAGTATGTTATGTTACATTTATAAGTTAAAACCGATATAAAATTATTCCCCTTTGTTTAGGTGAGCTAAAGCTTTCTCCAGATTTGTGGAATTTAATCTGCAGACAGCGATTACCTCTTATTTTCTTGTGAGTTATTTCATAAATTTGGGTTTCTTAGTTTGTATCACTTCATGGATAATTTTTTCTTGGTTTGCTACATTTCAGCCTTGTTTTGATAAATTTGAATGGAATGCGAAATGCATGAACCATTTTGGACGACTGGATTTTTTATTAATAAAGACTTTTTAGTTTTTTATGAATATAACTCTAATTTAGGATTTCACATTCTTACTTCACATTGGGAGGGAAGTGTGCACACTAATTGCTTGGTGGTATGAACAATTTTTAATTGGTTGGTATTATTTTTCTCATTTCATCTCATTATTGGTCATCCTTGTTTCTTTGCCTGTGATTTTTTTTTAATTTTAGAAAGCATGATAAATTACAATTAATATTTCATTTATTTTGAAAATATAAAAACTAATAATAAGTAACAATTTATAATTCCATGTACGATATAGAAAAAAGAGAGGTGCTTAAAAGAGGTCACTTGGTTCATGAATCATAGTAGTAACTTTCTTCTTGAACAAGACATTTTTATGTTCAATTTTCAGTTATTATCATGGCGAACATCACTATGAGCTATATTCAGATGAGAAATTTTTTGGATGGCCATTATTTGTTATGGGGTGCCGTGATTTGTGGTAGAATAGAGCTTGGTTTTCAAAATATTTCTACTACACTCTTTTCATGTGATAATTAGACTTGTGTCCTTTTCCACTTATTAAAACCCAAAATTGAATCTGACTTATCTTACCCCCATATAATTGTAGTGATTGAGTACTGAACGGTTCACATTTCAACTCAGCAATCCACTTGCCGAGCCAGTAATGAAACTTAATATCAAGCTTTTAGTCAATCTTGTTGATGAGCTTTATTTTGGATCTTTGGTTTACTCATGTAAAGACGAGTGAGTCATTCTTGCAACTTTGCCTAAGAAGAGAGAGAAAGAAGGCGTCACTTCTCTTACGTGGCTAACTAATTTAGAGCCCAGGTCAAAGACCGGCTTGAAGTAACTAGCTCACTCTAATTTAGATGAGGTCTCGTCGAGTCCACTGTTACTAAAAATGTTGAAAAGGGGAAGATATAAAAAGGACTCGCAATGATGAATTCAATGATAAGGGAATGGCTGCAGTTTCATCATTCCACCACTTTTGCACGATTACAAATTTTTTAAAATAATATTTGATAACAATTTTAGTCACATTTAGCGGCCCTCACAAGCCTTCTTTCTAAAAAACCTTTCATTTCATTTTGTGAACTATTTCAACAATAAACAAATTGAAAGTAACAAATATACCAAATAAAACTTTTGGAAATTAATATAAAATAACAAATTAAAAAAAATCTCTCTTCTATTTTATTTACTCTCAATTTCCAATGATAAAACTAGCAACTTCCGAATCTCAACCCTTTCTTCTTCTTATCAACAATCATAGCTTCATTTGTCATAGAGAAATAAAGTTATAAGCCTTGGGGATGTTTATAATTTTGTCAAGTGGCTGATAATGTTTTTCATTATAAACTATATGTCACATAAAAAAACAAATAAGAAATCTTAATCAATAGCTATAGAATTGACTAGTTCTGTTGATAAAAAAAATTGCCTAGTTTTGGCACCATACAGATATTGCAAAAGAAAACGAATGGGTTACAATTATTCTTTTTCTTCTGGAATTGATCAATTAGTGCTTCACATTTGACATAAATATAAAATACAATTAATAAATCGTAGTGATGCAATTTCTCCAGAATTGACAAATTCCTAAATTCGATTTCGTTTAATCATTTTAAGTTAGAAAATAAAGTCTATGGAAATTCCTTACACGACCAAACTGCAAAGAGAGTGGATATTTAGTGGGGAATATGACCAAACAATTTATATTCTAATCCATTTTTTTAATTATAACTGGTGTTATAGTCCATTTTCTGCGCAAGTAACCTTTTTATATATTAATTTATTCTTTTAAACAAGTAAATTTCGGATACTGAAGATTCCAATTTAGCCATTGGAGAAGCTGAAAAAGTCCATGCCACAACAATCATTATTATTTAAAAATTTTAATGCGAAAAATAACACGATTTGAAGACCATACTTAATTTAATCGCCGACTTGCCATTTTGTAAGGAAATGAAGAAGGAATGAGAAGGTTATTTTAAATGTCTACACCTGTTAATTAAAGAAAAATGTTCTTAAACAATCGTCTTTGTGTTTTCTTGAGGAATAATAATATCAATACAATAATTATAGGATAATGGTTACAATTATTACCTTACTAATTATGAATTTATGTGCGTATGTTCAACGGTTTTGATTTTCTTTTTATTTTTAATTCTGGTTGGTATCCGTCAGATGAAGTCTACTGTCTTTGGTGTTCTTAGAACCTGCAAAACAAGTCTCTCCGGCCGGAAGTGTTTCCGACGAAGACCCTCCGATGCTAAAATTAGTGATCTGGGAGAGGTGATAAGAGTACGTTCTTAAAGTAATAGTTACCTCTAAAGTGGGAGGTTGGCTTGCTATTTATAGAGATTCATGTAATGATGACCTGTGAGGTCCGCCTATAATCCGTGAGTAAGTGGCAAGCCGCTTGAGGGTTTTTTTAGCAGTCTGAGTATTAAATGATTCATCTCTGCCAGTCAAGTTTGTATTTAATGCGATAGAGGAGAGAAGGAGTGCGCCGGATCAGCATGGGTTATGCCGATACTGATTCGGCTTTAATACGGAGGGTATTGCTGAATGAAGGGCTTCGGTTACACGCTTTCGGCGTGAGTAAGGTCAAGGACCGTTGAAGGCTGTTCGCTGTAGGACTTGATTCGGCATTGCTGCCATGCTGAAGAGATTTCAGCACGTGTTTACCCCGAGGCGTAGTTTGGTTGAGGAGCTACAATTCTGGGCCAAGGTATGTTTATTTGGGCCTTTAATAGGCCTTGATATCAGGATTCCTCCCCCCAACGAGCCCAAATGAAGGCTCTTTAGGGCCGCAAAAAGGCCTGCGCTTGAGCCCTAAGCAAGCGTGGCGTCGTTTCTTGTAAAGCTGCGACTGTTGATGTGATGCGACCTTTCATATCCGCCGTTTGAAACAGTAAGGATGACCGCACTTCATTTAATGAGTATACCTCTTTGTTTTCTGTGCAATTTACAATATATATAGAGGTGTTTGTGTTTGGCAAGGCTCTTCCATTTCCTTTGTTTTCTAAGATCTTCTTGCGTTCTTTGCATTCAAATAGCTCTTCTTCCGGCAATTTCTTGGCAATCTTCCTTTTTCTCGGTTGAGTGTTTTGTTCTTTTCTCCCTCTTTTTCCCCCTTTTCACCTGTATTAAAATGTCTTCTAGTTCTGATTCCTATGCTTTGGTTCACCGTGCCGGTCGTTGGCAACCAGTGGAGGAATGTATCTCCCGTTCTACTAAGGCTCTGTTGCCCTTGAGGGCCCCGAACATGCAGAATTTACCATTCGGCTTGTTGACTAGTACCACATTAGCGATCCGGTCAGGGTAGTGGACTACTTTGATGTGTTCGGCCTTAAGCAGGCGAGAGACCTCCTCCTCTATGGCTTTCTATCTCTCAGGGGCATGGTTCCTTCATTTTTCCTTGACTGGTTTCGCTTGAGGAAGGACATTCAGCATGTGCTTCGCAACTTCGAGGCTGACACCTTTTAGGTCTGCCGAGGTCCATGTAAAAGCCTGGACCTTTTTACGCAATACTGTTAGGATTTCTTTTTTAGTTTCCTCCTTCAGTTCCCCAGACATGCGAATTTCTTTCCCTTCTTCTAAAGTCACCGCCACCATTACATCGGCAGGTTCGGCGACTTTCCCTTTACCAGATTCCTTCTCCACCGATAAAGGCTCGGCCTTCAAAGACATCAAGTATGTTTCCTGAGCAGCTTGTTGATTTCCGCGGGCAGTGGCTATTTCCTGGTGTATAGGTATTTGGATCGTGAGGTACCAAAGGTTAATGACACCTTCAGAACTGATAATGAGCGGGCATCCCAGGATTATGTTGTATGCCAACGGGATGTCTACGATAAGGAATTCGGCCCGCGTCTTCCACCTGGGGCCATTATCTCCCAATGCAATAGATAAATTCACCAAACCACCTACGCGCATGGCGTGCCCTCCTAGACCAATTAACGGCACTTGATGGATGGTAAGGTGATTGGGGTTCCCTCCAATGGCCTCATACACTTTTCTGGTCATCATGTTAACCGAGATACCTGTGTCTACTTGTGTACGACGCACCTGGTATCCCTCCACCATCATTTTAATCACCAAGGCGTCATTGTGCAGCGAAGGTTTCTTCTCCTGCGCGAAGGTGTAGCACGTCTCGCTCCCTCTATTTGTATTATCATAATCAAACGTGTTCCCTCTCTTCCTCTTTTTCTGGGTGGTTCCCCCAGCGATCACATGTATCACTCCCTTAGGCGGGGGCTCTTCGACATTACGACGAGGTGGGTGATAGCCTGGTTCGGCATCGCGACGAGGCGGTTGATAGCCTGCCTCAACATCTCGGCGAGGCGGTTGATAGCCTCGTTGCTCCTGGCGGGGATTTCTCTCCCCTTCATCTCGTTGTCTATCCCTCTATGGGTTTTGGAGGAAGCGGTTCAGCCGACCATCAGTAACGTTCTTGCTTAATTCGCTTGCTAACTCTCTGCAATCTTCTCTGTCATGGCCCTCACTTTTATGGAACTCGCAGTAAATCCCCGGCTTCCCCTTGTATCTCATTTTAGGGGGGTATTTGATGTCTTTCCCGTTTTTCTCAATCCACATCAGAACCTCCTTTCTTTTGGTGAAGGGATTGAATTCTTCCACCTCCTGTTTTGGTTTTTCAATGTGGTATGACTATCGGCGTTCTGGCTCGCGCTTCCCGAAATCTCGTCGTTTTGCCTGTTCCTCTCTTACGGTGGCCTCCATTTGCTTAATGTTCTTTTTGTGGGTTTCCCAACGTACCCACTTTCTAGCCTTCTGCATCAGCATCGCCAGAGTGGTGGGCCTCTCTGTGGAAATATCCTTCGCTAAGTCAGCGCTTCAGTAGTTCCTTGCCAATGCCTCTGAGGCTATATCAATGTTGCAATCTCTGATCTCGAGAGCCACCTTTTGGAATCTTTCCACGAAGTCGGTGAAGGACTCATCCGACCTCTGTCGAACCATCTGCAGGTCATGGACCGTTAGGCTAGGCGGTATAGATGTGATAAAGTACAGGGCGAAGCTTTTGGCCATCATGTCAAAGTTGGTTATGAATGCCAGCTTAAGGCCCTCGAACTAGTGGGTCACAGGTGCCACCAAGTTGGTGGGAAACAGCTTACATAACATGGCATCCGTAGTATCAGCCACCTCCATACACTGGCGGAAATAACAAACATGCGCCGTGGGATCTCCCACACCGGAGTACTAGTGCAGACGGGGAATCGAATGTCACCAAACATTCGAGAATCCAATCTCGATTTTGTGGGAATCGCATATCCACAAATTTTGAAAGACCAAGAACTGAAAGGTATGTCTCCATATCTTATCAGAGATTAAGAGTTTCCAAGCAAACCAGATCAAGGAATATCATCCCGGTGATATCCAATTTGCTTAGTTTTTGAAATCTCTTGCCTTCTTCTCTTGTCCTTAACGGGAATGGACAATCGAATTCTTCCTGAATCAATTGTATACTTCTCTTTTGTGCTGGTTTTTTCACACGAGTCATGTTGGTTTTAAGATAAAGGATTGAAAAAGGTTTAGATACTTGAATGTAGAAGATTAGAAATTTCAGAAATTTTGGAGGTTCTTAAAAGGTATGGTGTTTAGGGTTCAATTTGGACCTATTTATAGAGGTATATTTGGTCTCTAATTGGTTATTAATGGGATTATAGCCGTTTTGGGTCAAAACTAGCCGTTAATGGCGGTTTAAGCCATTTTTCGCGTGTCAGTTCACGAGTTGAAACGGTTAATTCTGCAGTTTCACGATCGTGAAGGCCAGTCGCAATCGTGACTCTCCTCACGAAAGAAACATAAACTTTTATTCTTCAGTGATCACGAGCGCGAGATATGTCACGGTCGCGAACCTCTTTGTCCTTCAAATTTCTTCAATTTTTAGACTGCCACCTATAAAAACTTAGAAACACAAACACAAACACAAATTGTTAAATATAAACAATAAATATTTACTATAGTACCTTAAGAATTCATGGTGAAGATAGTAATTGAACATCGACGTCTTG
>CATIWQ010007402.1:0-16874 GCA_949673415.1 Euphorbia schlechtendalii
CAACTCGACTACTGCCAAGTTAAGAGCCTCAAACATATATGTTGGGATGATGTCCTTGGTTTATGACTCAAGCTCACTAAGAGAAGCCCATTTGAAGTATCCTAGCCCTTTGCTCAAAACGCACTGTTTAGCTTAATGACTTTTTGAGCCAGTTTGGTTGTGCTTTCCCAAGCTGCTTTTGTGAAAAGTTCCATTTTCAAGCTTTTCCTATAAGTAGTAGAGTTGATTTTGGAAAAACAAGTCAGACAGTTCCTAATTAAATAGTATGAAAGATCAAAATGTGTTGTTCAAAGTCAAAATATGTAGTTCTATGAAAAGTTTGTGAGAGCAACTTATTGGGACAGCAACTTGAAAAGCAATACCAAACATAAAAGCCTCTTCTCTTTTCTCTCTGCTTCATGACTTCTCATTTACCCCATTTCAAACCCTAATTTTTCTTTTTTAGGCGAGCTTCATTCCTGTGGTGATCGTGAAGTTTTCTGCAAGCAATTTTGTGGTGGTTTAAGGATTTTTGGTGCTCTTGAGAAGAAGATTCATCAGCTTTTGTTAGAAGTCAACATATTTTGTTTGTATTTCTTAACGGTACGTTTGGGAACAAATCCGATAACTAAATGAAAAGAATTGAATTGAACTTGCTCAAGAGAATTCAATTGAATTAAGTTCTTAAACAAATTGTTTTGTTTGAAAATTTCATTTATATTAAAGAATTCAATTGATTGTTAATTAATATATTTGACATTTTCAAAATAATTTATATAAGTATTTTGATTCTTTCAACTAAATATGAGAAGGTAAAATGATGAAAAAATATTCAAATGTATAATTTAAATGAATTCTTTTGAAATATGATTTGAATTTTATCAGTATATGTTTGGTTCAAACGAAGTATTTTGATAAAATAAATTCAATTGAATTGATTCTGTATCTTTCCAAACACACCCTAAGTCGGTTTTTACTGAGATCTTGCGGTGTTTTGTGCGAGTATTGTTATCTTGGAAACTTGAAACTGAATTTTCTCTGTGGCTTGAAATTGTACTCCTTTGCCAATACCCTTTACTATTAATTGTCCGCTAAAACATTGTATTAGTCCGGAATTAAAACCTCCCAGTACCACTATAAATCTTGTGTTCTTTACATTTTGGATGTTTAGAATGCTGAGTATTGGGTTTTAGTTACCACAACACAGAAACTGCGCCAGTAACATTCACATCGCTAAACAAGTGCACACATCACAGCACGAAAACACAAGAACAATCTCTGAGGGACCGTCAACCTCTATTCTAATTATGAGAAGTTAAACACATACCAAAAATCAGATTATCGCAAAGGGGAAATGAAAAAGTTTGAATCATTACGACTAACAGATGATGATTGAGGCATATGATCTTATCCCCTGCAGCAAATCCTAAGAGAAGATGACTAAAAGAGTTGAGATGAGAAGAAGGAAAGGAAGCCATTAAAATGGGTAAAATTCCAGCAATCCAAGCTGAACCCAGAACCCAATTAAGCCTCATCTATAGCTACGGTTGTTCAACATCACAGTCGCAACCCATAAGTCATCTTAACTTACCAGAATTTTATGCCATGTGTAAACTGTAAAACACGTGCTGTGGTTCAAGCCCTTTTCAGTTCGTGACTATCGCCGGGTAGGCCCAGTTTTCTTTACTTTCAATTTGATTCAGTTCGGTTTAGTTCAGTTTAGATCAGGTCCATTAAGTTCAGTTTAGTTCAGTTCAGTTCAGTTAAGATCAATTAAGTTAAGTTCAGGTCTATAAATTTTAATTTTAATAATGATTATTCTAATTAATCTTTAATAAAAATTAATAGTAATAAAAATAAAAAGAATAACAATGATAAAAATATTAATATAGAAAAATAATTATTATTTAATGTAGATAATATTGATTATAAATATAGTAAAAATAATTTTTAATTAGTGACAATTACTAGTGTTATTGATATAATAATAGTATTAATGTAACTATAATATAATAATATTTTTATTTATAATTATAGTATTAATTAATTAGAAAATGTGATATGGAATAATAAAATAAAAATATTTATCAATTAAAACAACTATTACGTTTTTGTAATCTAATAATAAATGATAATTTGAATCCAAGTTACAATATATTATAATAATTATTATTAGCTCACGTATAACTGTAACAATAATTATTATTTGAATAACAAAATTTTAATTAAAATGAATTTACGTATTATAAATTTTTTTATTATTAATGGTGTTAAAATTGTTTTATTAATTATTTTATATACGTAGTTATTAATAATATTTTTTTAATGATTATTAATAATTTATTTATTTTTATATTTAATGGGTTTTAATATTATTTTAATAATTAATATATTTATTATTAAGTTCAGGTTCAGTTAAGTTTAGTTCAGTTAAGTTCAGTTCAGGTCCATTAAGTTCAGTTCAGTTAAGTTAAGTTCAGTTAAGTTTAGTTCAGTTCAGGTTTCAGAAGTTGAAGAGAACAGGGCCTTAATCCAACGTAGACCTAGGCATGAGCCCATTAACGCGCGGAACCTGTCCATGCCCGCTCTTCATGGGATGGGCTTGGATAAGGTGATTGGTGATTAGGCCCGACCCGGCCCGAACCCGAAGCGACCCGAGTAAAATATATGCCGGGTTTGGTTTTAATAATAAAACCCAAGCCCGGCCCGTCTGGCCCGAAATAATAATTATTATGTTAAAAATATATATTTATTATATCCATTTAAAGTAAAAAAAATTATATAGTTGAAAATTTTCATATTTTTTGCTAAAGTTTAACATTTAAACTCAATTTTATGACTTATACTACAAATATATTTGGAATTATTTTTTCACGATTATTTTTTAGTAATAAATTTTAATTTTTTTTAGTTGAAACAATTAATAGTTAGGCCCGACCCGAACCCGATGTATTTTTTCATGGGTTTGGACCGGGCTTAGGCTATTCATTATTTAGCTAGGCTCGATAAAGCCCGGCCCGAACCTGGCCCATGCCCAGGTCTAGTTGAGACCAAAGTAGAAATATAGTAATTGATCATTTAATTTTACTTTTGTAAGTGTAAGTAGAAAATGAATACATGTAAAGAATTTTTTTAACCGTTCAGTAAGCCATGTCACTAGCTAACACTTGGGCCCTCATTATAGATAGTAGGAACCCAACTAGTATAAAACTCTACTAAATAGATTCTCTGTCTTTTGGAATCCAAATTGCTTCAAGTCACATTAATGTATTAAATTTGAGCAATAGGAATGTTTAGAAACTGCCCACAAAATAAAATGAAGGGTGAAAAATGTGAAGAAAATTTCTGGACGTGGTGTTTCTAGCATAACACATTATCTCATTTATTTGTCAAACGAATAAATTAAGTAATACAATAATTTTATTGACTACTATTAATCTAATTAGTTTCTTGAATAAAAATTTTTACCATTAAATTATAAACTTTCAAATTTACAATTTAACATTAATTTATTTGACAATCGACGCATAAATGATGTAATGTGTCAACTATGATAGATGTTAAGTGTTCACATATTAATAGTGAATGAACTTAAAGTATATAAATCAAGTACAAGGTTTCACTTTATTATTGTTAAACATTATTCATTGTATTTTAATTGGCATATATGTAAAAGTTCCAAACTTATTTATTTTAAAATAAAAATTCGATGGAATATCAATATATCAACATATTTTAGTTGAACTCAATACATGAACAATAGGACAATATAACAATGAATTAGCAGTCAAACATTGGAAAAAAAAAACAATGCACCAATGTGGTACTCAATAAGTATGTGAGTTTTCTAATCCTTTGAAAGACGTGAGCATTAAATGGTGATGTTTTAATTTTAAAATTTTGGGTAATTCAATTTATACATGGCTTGGACCAACATTCTTGAAATCACCGTACCAATTTTCTAACCAAAACATCTTTGATGACTGTGATATTTTAGGTAGTTAATTAGGAATGCATCAGGCATTATTATTTAAAGACAACAAAAAGTCAATAGCCCTTTTTGTGTAATAAATTGTGCATACCAATGGCAATGGGTATGAACATCCCAAACCTAGCGGGTCTTTTTAGCCCATGAAAATGTGCATGTCTCGACGGCCAATACTGAGTATAAGATCTAAGCAAATTTGTTTTAAAATGTTAAACTGAACCGATAGATTCATAGTTAGTTGCAATTAGGGGAGAGCATTGGTCGATTCGGTCCAAGAATTGAACCGAATCAAATAAATCAAGAACCAAATAATTAAAATTTTAGGAATCAAATACCGAACCGAATAGAATTAGGTTCGGTCCGGACCGAACCTAAATATTTCGGTTCGGTCCGGTTCGGTTTTGTAAAAAGGTAAATTATAAAATAAAATAATCAATTCCAAAGAAAAAATTCTAAAACATGAACTAATTAAACTAGTAATATAAATTCAATTAATAAACAATCTATATTTCTATAGAGCGAAACAAATGGTTCAATGCAACAAATCAAACCATATTCAAGAATCAGTATCCACTGCCAAGTTTGCTTTCTAGATATCATCTAATGTTAATTTCAAAATATAATATAAGAATCAAATGCAACCATCCAGTGAAATTTAAGAGCATCATCCCATAAATTAATAAATCACATAAACTAAAAGTACTGGTCTAAAGATAAATTGACAAATCATTGTATTTGAACTAAAATTACATTAATTTATATATGATTTTAATTCGGTTCGGTTCTCGGTTTATTTCCGAGAACCGAACCGAAAACCAAATTATTCACATATATGGACCAAGAACCGAACCAAATTAGTTCGGTTCAGTTCGGTTCGGTCCGGTTCGGTTCGGGTTTTTTGGTCTTTTGCTCTCCCCTAGATGCAATTGTTTGTAAACTGTGCCAAATAGCCAATGGGAAAAAAAGTATAAGAGGAATTTTCAAGAGTTCCAGAGTTTTGCTTAACCAATGAACTTGACAAATGTGCATCACTTTACCCCTAACGTCATGTGTGTGTTTTTAGTTGAAAAGAGAAAAATCAAGAAAATGATAACTTTAAAAGTCAAACAAATCAGAAGTCGACGTTTGGTACTCCGCCTCCAAACCAACACACTTTCACCAAGTTTAAAGAATTAATAAGTACAAGTGAAAATTTGGGGACTGTGGACCATTTGAACAAATTCAACGATAATTTATATAATCGACCTTAACTTTATAAAAAGTCAATAATTTGCGGAATTCATTATAACCATATTTTATATTGTTGATTAAAATAAAAATATTTAATTTTTCGCTTGTTATAGGTTATTCTATAATTGCTTTGTTTTTAATAAAGTCTCTGTTACTTAAATCCTCATCACCATTGAACGTATGGTGTGACGATTGATCTTATGGTGATATCGAGTAAAGTAAAATTTATTTTGTTAAAAACAAAACCATTCATTAATACAAAAATGGAGAAGTAATAACTATTTTTGAAAAATAAAAAAATAATTAAACAATATTTCTTTTGTATAAATTGTGAATTAGGTGTCAAAACCGTTAAAGATGCGGAAAATGGCCTAGAAAAATGCTTATTGCCAAAATTTGTATATATAAGGTGTGTGGTTAAGAAATATTTCGAGAGAAAGTATACTTTTAATCAACATGAAAACGGGACTGACAATCCATTTTTCATTTTACACTAAAAAATGGACTGTTAATTTAGTTTTTATTTATTAAAAATTAAAAATTAAAATAAAATAAGGAAGGTGTCACATGTGAACAATACTATTCACTGAAAACAGACCTGTTCCGTTTTTAGTACAACACATGGACTTCAAGACCAAGCGTCTTCCCACGCCAACCCATTAAATGATGAAAGTGGCAGCAATTTTTTGACCCATTTTTATTATGGGTAAAAAAAAATGTTTCCTTGTAAAACACCCATTTATATTTGCAAATAAGACTTTTAAGCATCATTCCATTTTTTTCCATCAATTTAATTTTCTCTCATGTCAAACTTACTTTTGCATTTCATACCCAAAGTAAACCGAACAATACTTTTGCATTTCACAATACATTATCTAATATCCATTTTCTATCCAGTACATGTAATACTAAGTTTTGTAATATTAAATTTTTATTATAAAAGATTAAGTATTAAACTATTTTTGTGATGAAACTAAAGTAATAATGTCTTAAATTACTCTAATTTCTATCATAGTAATTATTGTTATACACATTCAAACTAAGACATGCAAATATTATAGTAATTTTATCTTTTTATCTATGTAAGCTACAAACTATTATGTTCACTCACTATAATTAATTTCTCATTTCACTAAACCTAAAATCATAATAGAGTAAGAATTTTTATATATGTAAAAAAAATTAATTTGTACAATGTAAATAAAGTACAATACCTTCAATTAAGTAGATATTAATTTTAATCTTACAAATTGCAAAAAAAAAATGCAACATTAGCTTAATATTTTAAATTTACACTAACAAAATAATAACAATTATAAATTAAAAAAATACCTTGTAGATGGAGAAGGAAATAAAAGAAAATTGATGGAGAAAGAAAATTGATGGGAAAAAATGAAGCAACTTTAATGAAATGAATTAAGTAAGTTTGATATGAGAGAAAATAAAATTGATAGAAAAAATGCACTAGTCCATAAATGATCAATAGTGTCGCACTATTCATGAGGGTTTTAGCAAAAACCGTCTGAAAAATCATTAAGAAACGCGGAATGAGCAATACGGATGGTTATAATTAAAGAACCGTCCATATTGCTCAAATTTATACGGACGATTGTTATATAAACCATCCGTTAAATGCCATTAATTTAGGTAATGAGCAATACGGACGGTTCTAACTAAAGAACTGTCCGGATTGCTAAAAGGTAGTGAGAAATACGGACGGTCCTAATATAAGAACCGTCCATGTTGCTTTCAAAATCCCTAATTAAAATCAGGGTATCCAATTCACTCTCTCCTTCGAAACGTTAGCAGCTCCCCTCCTCCTTCAAAACTCTTAGCAGCTTTACCTCTACCTCACCGGTGTCGCCTTGGTTGTTCTCTGGTACTACCTTCTTCTCCGTCTCTGACACCACGGCTCTTAGTTGGGTTTTTCAACTTATATCCTCCAGGTAATAATTTTGATTCTTATTTCTTTTCCTCTCAAAAGTTCGCTTGCGCTTTAGTTGAGATTGGTCTTCTTATTTTGCTACACGATATTCTTTCTTTTCCTTTCTATTCGCTAACCAGTAATTAGTTAAGTAATCCTGAATCGGATTAGGATGTTTCCATCATTAACACATTCAAGTTTTGCATTCTATATTTTTAGGTTAAAAGTGGTTTCGTTGTTGAAAAAATATTAATTAAGTTTGATAAATATACTCTATTTCGCTATCTAGACTGAAATTCCCTATCCTGTTGTGGTAATCATGACTATCTAGTCATCTGTTGCCTTTTTCTTCTAATTATGCTTTGCAGAGTATGGATTCCATCTATTAAATCAACCGATTGATCTTCATTTTGCAGTACAATTTTAAGTGAAGATTTGGCATAGTGAAATTCATGTAGATTATATACAAGATCAGTGTATGTATGCAAAACTCAAACTAGGTCCATTGACTTTGGCTGAACGAAATCACATGTATTTTTCTAATATCATTTCATTTCATTTTGATAGGCTGAATGAATGTTATGAATGCCCAACACTCAGGCTAGGTCCATTCATCAGGTTGAATGGAATCACAGGTATTTTTCTAATTCCATTTCATATCATTTTTAATAGGCCGAATGAAATATATGAATGCCCAAAATTATGTATTGGTTTTGGGAATTGATCCCTTTCTTTATTTGTGATATGATGACATGATTGCCCAAAATTATGTATTAGTGCATTGTTCATAAATTGATTGAATGAAAGCTTAGAAGTTTGGAGAAATTAGAAGAACAAATTGGAGGAGCGACCAATAGAATCAGGCCAAATTAATTATGTTCAGTACAGTAGAGCAAAGTTTCTATAGAGCTATCCAAATTAAATAAGTTTTCTTCATTATTAAATTCAATTTAGTTTTTTGTCAAGCAAAATAAAAAATCGTCCATGAGATTGGGTTAATGTCTGGACCTGACTAATTTTCAATTATACAAACAATAACTGAGAGCTGTCTGCACTCTTAGTTTTGACCTTTTGCTCCCCAGTGTAAAATCTTCACTTTCTACTTCCTCTTTTAAAATGTGCTTCCCTTGATTTTCGCAACACTTTTAAATCCACTTATTAGCTCCGTTCTACCTCAAATGCCATTCTTCTCTACTTTGCTTTTTCACTTCCTTCTTTCTTAATGCTTTGACTCTTTCGATCTTTTCCCTTGTCTTCTCTCTATCTCATTTTGCTTTTGGTAAGTGCGATTCACTTCTTCTCTTTTCTCCTCTTTACGTTTCTGTATCATATATTCTATATTCTTTGCTTGCTTCATTTGTTGTTCACTGTTGCCTTTCTGTTTTCTCATGTTTCCTTCCTTTTTTTACTTTATTTCCCTTTTGATGTTTACACTATAAGCTAAATGCCTAAATCAATAGCTCACTTCACTAGTTGAATGCCGAACCCATTTTTCTATTCATTATCTGATCCCTTAGTTTATGTGTGCCTTTCTACTCAGAAAGCTTAGTATTTGTGATTGTTTGGTTGATTAGATCTTGGCGCTTGATTGCTGATAACTATGAAGTTGACTCAACCTCTTTTCCGCCTGATTATTGTTCTTCTGGTGCTTTTGGCCACTGTGAAAGCTGAGATTTATATTGCAATAATGGAAGGAGAGCCTGTAATAAGCTACAGAGGAGGTGTTTCGGGAACTAATTAAAACATGAAAATGTTGGACTTGAGTAATGACAATCTTACAGGAGGTGTACCTGCTGGTATCTTTAACATGTCCTCATTGCAGACACTTAATATCAGTAATAACCGGCTGTCAGGTTCTATCCCGGCAATGTTCCCTAAGAACATGTCTTCACTTTCGAATATGGTTTTTAACATGAATAATCTGTCAGGTCATCTTCCAGCAAGTATGTTCACTCATCTTCCTGCTTTAGAAATCTTGTCTTTCAGATAAAACTTGTTGACTAGCCCGATTCCTACTAGCCTGTTTGCATGCGACATGTTAGAATTTTTAAGCTTGTCTTATAATAAATTTGAAGGAGAATTACACAAGGATTACGGGAATTTGACGTTGCTTCAACACTTAAGACCTTGGTTATAACACTTTCAAAGGTACATACTTGTAGTTACTCACAAACAAATGAAAATAAACTAATCCATTTCTGCAACATCATTTTTTTATAGGTGAAATTCCAAATTCAATTGGAAGTCTCGTAAATTTGGTTTTTTTTAACATGAGAAGAAATTCCATAGGAGGTCAAATTCCTGCATCTATAGGAAATCTGACCCAATTAGAAATTCTTGGCTTGAGTGATAATCAGCTGGAAGGGCCATTAATATTCTTTTCTATTATATATTGCCATTATCAAATACAACTAGTAAAATATTGATGAAATGTTACAGGTAGTATTCCACCCTTTGAAATGGGTAATCTTGTTTTCCTGGATTTCGGACGTAACAATCTTGTTGGGACACCTCCTTCGAGCATTTTTAATATTTCAACGCTAATAGTGTTGGCTATGCATATTAACGTCTTGTCAGGCAGTCTCCCACCAAGTTTTGGGATACATCTTCCCAATCTCGAGCAATTTTATATCGAATCAAATGACAAGAATGGTCCTTTTCCTGTATACGTCTCTAATGCCTCTTTGCTCACTGATTTAGACTTGGGATACAACATGTTCACTGGATCTATTCCTGACTCTCTTGGTAATTTAAGAAACCTTCAGTATCTCAGTTTGGTCCAAAATCACCTCAACAACCCATCGTTATTCTCTTTGTTCTCCTCATTGGCTAACTGCGAAAATTTGGAATATTTATCACTGGGTTTCAATCGATTTAATTCTACTCTGCCACCTGCCGTAGGAAATCTCTCTTCTACCCTTGATGACTTTGGCATTGGCAGTAGCGGGATTACAGGAACCATTCCAAAGGAAATTGGTAACTTGACCAACTTGATTAGTTTGGTTTTACGAGATAACGAATTCACAGGAACCATTACTATTACTATTGGAAATTTACGGAAGCTTCAAGGACTCTATCTGGTCTCAAATAAATTGCAGGGATCCATACCTTCTGAATTGTGTGGCTTTCCGAATTTGGTTGAACTGTATTTGGGAGAAAATATGCTCTCAGGAAAGGTTCCTTCTTGTTTAGGTAACCTTAGCTCTTTAAGCACTCTCTTTCTACAGTCAAACAGGCTTAATTCCACTATTCCCTCAACCTTGTGGAAGCTCAAAGGTATTTTGCAATTGAACATGTCCTCAAATTCGTTCTGTGGTTCTCTTCCACTTGATATTGGCAACTTGAAAGTTGTTACACTGCTTGATTTTTCAGGCAATCGGTTTTCAGGTAGTATCCCATCCATCTTTGGAGGCCTGCAATCTATAACTCGTCTTTCTTTATCTAACAACAGATTCGAGGGTTCTATTCCCGAATCATTTAGTGATGGTGTAAGCTTGGAGTTCTTGGATTTATCAATCAATAATCTCTCCCGAGAAATCCCCAAGTCCTTTGAGAAACTAAAATATCTCAAGGAATTTAATGTGTCCTTCAATCAACTAGTAGGAGAAATTCCTAATGGAGGACCATTTACAAACTTTACCGCTCGGTCATTTCTAGGAAATTTAGGGCTTTGTGGGGCACTTAAGTTTCACGTCCATCCTTGTAAAACTAAGTATCAGAAGCAATCACGAGAAGATAAGATAATACTAGTTGTGATCGGAACAACTATTTTCGCTCTTGGAATCAAAACCGTCATCCTTGTTTGGTATTGCAAGAGAAAAGGAAGATTGTCCACTCATCCAGAGCCTCTCCCTTTAGCAACTTTGCAAAGAGTTTCAATGCACGAGCTTAGCCAAACAACTAATAAATTTGATGAGGTATACTTGCTTGGTAGGGGGAGTTTCGGCTCTGTATACAAGGGGACTCTTTCCAATGGGATTTGCATTGCAGCCAAGGTTTACAATTTCGAAAATGAAGGAGCATTCAAGAGTTTCAACGTGGAGTGTGAAGTACTTCGAAGAATTCGCCACCGAAATCTTGTGAAAATAATCAGCAATTGTTGTTCCACAGAGTATAAAGTTTTAGTGATGGAGTTCATGCCCAATTGGAGCTTGGAAAAGTGGTTGTATTCTCACAACTACTTTTTGGACATTTTGCAAAGATTGAACATAATGATCGATGTTGCATCGGTACTTGAATATCTTCATCATGGCTCCATAGAACCTATTGTCCATTATGATTTGAAGCCAAGTAATATCCTTCTAGATGAGGATATGGTAGCTCATGTGAGTGATTTCGGCATCTCAAAACTAGTTGGAGAAGATCAATCTGTTATACAAACCATGAATCTTGCAACTGTCGGTTACATGGCACTAGGTGATGATGTTAGATTTTTTATGTATTATGATTGGAAACAAATGTTTTTCTTGTTGACTTAATCAAATTTTGATGCAGAGTATGGATTAGAAGGACTTGTATCAATAAAGGGTGATATGTACAATTTCGGTATTTTGCTGATGGAAAGTTTCACAAGAAGAAATCCTACAGATGAGATTTTTAATGAAGAAATGAGCATGAAGCAATGGATAGAAGAATCATTAAGTTACCGAGTCACTCAAATTGCAGATTCAAATTTGTTGAAGGTTAATAAATGACACTATTTGGCAAAGTCAGATTGCATATCATCGATTATGGAGTTGGCGGTGAAGTGTTGTGCAGATTTACCGGAGGAGAGGATTAATAGCAAAGATGTTCACCAAGCTCTCCACAAAATCAAACTTAAGTTTCTCAAGGATGTTCAGGAAACTTGATCAATACACAATCTCATGTGTGTTACTACTTTTACATGTTTTTAGTTTTTGTCTATTATTGTATGTATACCAAATTGATGTTTGTTTGTATTACTAGTATTGTACTAAGTGAAAACAAAGCATGGATTTAGTAAGCAAAACATTATTGTAATTATCAACAAAAGTTTTTCTTAATCTTAACATACAATGATTCAATAACAAATGTGCTGGAGAATACTCGGATAAATCTAAAGTCGTGAAAAACACTTTTAGATTGAAACTTATTTGGCGGTTCTATCAATTTTTTCAATCGGTTAAAATAAAAAAATAAATAACTAAAATGAATATTTATTGTGATGAAATTATGAATTGCCCGTATTTTTGCCAATGCATTGATTTTTGTAACAATCCTTTCCTAAGGTTGTTAATGATGGGCTGTGTAAAAAATGAGAGGTTGTGTCCATAAAAAAATGATTTTTCGGTGTTAAAATTAAAAAAAATTACCCTTTGGATGGCTCTTGGTTGACCCTTATTGTTTGAGGTAGACCCTTTGGAAACTATCCAAGACTAACCCTTGCAATCTGCAGTTCAAATCGTCCCTTGGGTGGCTCTTACGTACAAGTGTGTACATTGACCATGTTATGAAAAGTAGTCATCTTGTGCTCATTGCGCTTTTTACGAGGAGTGAAATCCAATCCTACCCGGGGTATGACGAACTCAGGCTCTTTAGCTCTCAAGATACCCTAGGGATGTTTGCTTAAGTCTGTCTTAGGGGCAGGGTTATGGCGCTCCATCATTTTGCTCACATTCTTGATGGATTGATCACACTCAATTCCTATCTCCTTTTCAGCTTGGGGAGGTGGATTATCAATAATGTTTGGCTTCAAAGCAGGAGCTATAAACTTCTCATCCTTGATCAACTTCTAAATATCCCTAAGTAAGGTTTCTCAATTGTTCATGTGATGACCGACCTTTACATGATAAACATAGAAGTTCTTCCATTCACTAGTACTTGGTTGGATAAATGGCTTCAAGTTTCCCATGATCCCAAGCTCTCAAAGCTTTGAGAAGAGTCGAGATAGAGTCTCAACATACGGGGAGATACCGGATATATCTCTTTTTAAAGTTTGGGCAACATTCACATTAATAGGTTTTGCAATTTGAACCGTAGCTTGTTTTCTTTTTGGAAAAGTAACAGATGTTGCTCCTTTGGTAATCCTCTCATTTGACGTCTTTCCAAAGCTCAGGTTAGAGTTTTGCTCAGCCTTTAGAGCTTTTTCCAACTTTTCGTCCTTTACAAGCACATCATTGTAGCTAGAATACTCATTAATCCCCATGCATACTCTAGAATGGAAGTGCTCCATCAAGGAACTTCGCAATCGCCTTTGAGATAGTAAATCTATCCTTTAGGGGGGCTTGCACGGTCATACATCTTTTATAGTAGAAATCAAAAAGCTCTCCTTGCCCTTGCTTGACTGCTTCTACATTATGCATCGTAGCCTGATTATTCTTAATGTGAGAGCGTAAATCACCCACTCCTTTCTAACGCACTAGGTTCGGCATGAAAAAATCATTCAGGAACCAATCTTCATCCCTTGAAGAGCTGGTTGACTGAGGATAAGCATGATGAGGATTGGCTTGTAAGGCCAAGAATTACTGCCATAAATTATCCAACTCAGGGGAAATCCCTATGGAGTGGGTTCCTCGACCCCGTGGGCGAAGAGCTCATGGTTTTGAGTTTCGATAGCTGCTGAGTGAAAAGGAGGAGGCTAGACCTGATTCAAGACCCTTGTTCATAAAAAGAGATGCGAATGGTTTCGTGATTGTTGGAACCCTAGCATTGATTTTTGAAGATAGCTAGTTCAACGTAGGATTTCTGAAATTGAGGTGCCCCTAGAATGGGCACATCTAAGGGATGAGAGTTGGATTCTATCATAGATGGCATAAAAGGAGCAAAGAACTACGCCTGAAATCTAGCATTCAAAAAAGTTAGCAAAGGCATTACCGAATTGACTTGCAAATTACAATAAAAAAGTTGTTCTGAAAGGATCATGGAAAGAAAATTTAGGCATGGCTTGTCTAAACACTCTAAATGGAAAGACATTTTGAGAACTAGGGCGGCTTTGATAGCCCGGCTCCTACCCATGATGAAGATGCAAAATCTTGCCCGAGCCAACCATTAATTGATACTAAGCTTGATTACAAAGGGAATTTTGGTCAGATTGAAAAGCAGAAGGATGCCCCTGACTGACAACTTAATGAAGCCAAGAAGAACCCAATTGGAGATCCCCATGGGTATACCGACCATTAGCAAGAGGAAGCTCTGAATCAGAAGTACAATCAAAACCCCTCTCCTGCGAAAGAAGAGCCCTCAAAAGCCTGAAGAGTTGCCTGGAATTGCGAATTAGTAAGCATTCTACTAATCGCAGCATCATAGTCTACCGCATTGCCTGGTGAAAAACCTACCCCTTAATTGGGTTCAATAGAGTTTGGCGACTGTTGATGCTCGCCTTGACAGCTCGCATCCTCTTCTAGTGGATTAAACATATCTGAAAGCAAAAACTAATCGGACCGGTTGATGCTTCCAATGGACCCCTCACTTGTATCAAAGAATGGACTATTCTCTCAAATGGCGCTTGGTTATAGTCGAACGAGATGCTCCTTCAAAAGAACACATACATGTTGGATGTCAGACAAGATTGGGTTAGGTCATGCATGTTTTAATGTTTTATGGATTTATTATTCCTAAGGGTTTTTCAAATGCTCATGAAGTGATAAAATGATATCCCAACCTTTGGGTGAGGAGGTCGGAATAGATCGATGTGATCTCTCAAGTGATGAGCTTGAATGTAGTGAAATGTAATGTCAATTTTTTAAGGTTGAGGAAATGGCGGTAATGCCTTACCACGGTAACAATCCCATGTTACAATAACTTGAGGTGTGTGTACCTTTATTTTCGGGTAAAACAATGTGTTACATCCTTACATTGTGTAAATTGATGAAAGATTTGATGTTTATGTTTATTTGGAATCACCTATGTGGTGAAAATGAATTGAGTATTTGACTCAATTGGGTGAAGGTTCGAATACAACTAGGCATTGCAGATGAGTGGATATGTTATGTTGGCGCATTCCCTAAGGTGATGCAACCTCGAGCATCTTTAAGGTTAATGAATACTGAAAAGGTATTTCATTATGCTTTGGGTTCAGTTGTGATGTCATGATACTTCATGAGCATTTTAAAACCTTAAACTAATAAAAGAATGACAAAGCAAAATGATTTTATGATTCCGAAAGGTTTTTCAAACCCTCATGAAGTGATGAAATGATATCCTAACCTTTGGGTATGGAGGTCGAGAAAGATCAATGTGATCTCTCTAAGTATGAGCTTGAATAGAATAAATGGAATGATCTTGTTTATCTTGAAACAGAGGGTAAAGAGTGATAAGTCTTACCATGGTGACATCCTTATGTCACGACTAAATGAGAACTTTATTTTTGGGTAAGACAATGTGTTATACCCTCATGATAAATGAATTAATGAATGAATGAATCAATGTTGATGTTTATTTGGTATAGCTAATGTAGCGAAATGAATGAGTTGAGTACTTGACTCAAATTGGGTAGAGTGTCGGATGCCTATGGGGCATCGTAAATGTTGATATATGACATGTTGATGCGTTTCCTAAAGCGACGCGACCTCGAGCGTCTTTATGACTAGTGTATACCGATGTGGTATATTGTAATGTTTAGGGTTTATTCATGATGTCATGATACTTCATGAGAATTCTAAAACCTTAAACTAATAAAAGAATGAGTATGTGTTAGTATCTCTACAAAAGAATGTGGTTAGTATGATATACATGGTGTGAGATGTTGATTCAAAATTTCATCACAAGAAATATTCATTCTAGTTCTTGATTTTTTTATTTTAACCCATTGAAAATTTTGATAGAACCACCAAATAAGTTTCAATCTGAAAGTGTTTGTCACGACTTTAGATTTATCCGAGTATTCTCCAACATATTTGTTATCAAATCATTTTATGTTAAAATTAAGAAATACTTTTATTACTAATTACAAGAATGTTTTACTTACTAAATCCATGCTTTGCTTTCACTTAGTATAATACTAGATACAAACAAACATCAATTTGTTATACATACTATAATAGAGAAAAACTAAAAACATGTAAATACAGTAACATACACTATGCCATAGATGGCCTATTGCAACACAGGAAGAATGTTGCTTAAAGTGCTAAAAATGATGCAACAGCTTCTGTTGCAACACTTTTCGCAAAAAAAAGTGATGGTTCTGCTCGCCTTGTAATAGGTGTCTATTACAACACATTTCGTATCTATAGCAACACACCAAAAATGTGTTGCAACAAGCAGCTATTGCATCACTTTTTAATCCTATTGTAACATCATTTTTGGTGTTGCTAATAACTCTCCCGCCGTCACGATAATGGCCATTAAAACAATGGCAACACTTTTTTATTACAACAGCAACACTTCTTTTTACACTTTATTTATCATTTGCATCATTTTTATTCAAATTTGCAACATTTTTACTATACACTTTATTTCACATTTGCAACACGTTTTCCCATTATTGCAACACTATTTTCCAAACATTGAGTGCTCAATTTCAACACAATTCTACAATATTACTACTTTTTTTTATTAAACACATTGTAATGCTAGCAAAAAAAATATTTAATTTGATATAAATTAAATATTTCATAATACATAACATGTAATTGTATGAAAATCTAGAAAAAAAGATAAAGGTGAAAAAAGTACATGATATAAAATTAAAATATATTAAACTAAACATCTTGATCTATCTAGATACAATAAACATTGTCATTTCCATGGTTTATCTTCAAGTATTGTAGTGCTTAATGTTGTTCAATCAAG
>CATIWQ010007409.1:0-17882 GCA_949673415.1 Euphorbia schlechtendalii
TTAACCGAAAACCAAATAAGGAAAATATTTTTAACCGAACCAAACCAAATAAGATTCAAAACCGAATTAACCAAACCGAAATAAATTATTCGGTTTGGTTAAAAACCGAATTAAACCGAAATTTTAAATTAATTAACAAAAATTTTAAATTCTAACACTTAAAATGCAAAATGCACATCCAATATAAGTATTACAATGGATTAAATGACTTACTAGAGACACATAAAAGAATGAAAGTGCGTTTTTTAGAAGATGAATAAGGGTGTGATATTAAAATAAAATTTTATTATATGTTTATATATATTTCGGTTCGGTTCGGTTATTATGGTTTTTTCTACACAAAAACCAAACCGAACCGAATAACCGAAATATCAACATTTACCAAACCGAATTTTTAAAATAACCGAACCAAATAAATATTTCGGTTTGGTTCGGTTCGGTAATTCGGTTACCAAATCATTTGCACACCCTATGTACAATACATATTATACTAAATTATAGATAGGTATAAAGTCTATTATACCGAAGTTAAATAACAGCAAAACCATTACTACAACAAAATAAGGAAGTATAGCATACATAGTATACCAAATAAAAATGTATAACCTATTATATCATCGAACAAACGAGTATAATACATATTATACTCGTTTGTATGAGGCTTGATGATAGTAGAAAAGGAGAGTGTTTATCATCGGTGAGAAACCCAACTGCCTAAATTATGTTGCATCAGTAGTTGAAGCCAAAATTTCAGGTTTTTTGAGTTTTCCTCCAATTGGTGCGATAGCTTTCTTGAAAACTAGCCACCATGGTTTGAAATCGTTTGTTGCTGTAATATGAGAATTCTGAAAAGAGACTTGACCGATAATGAAATTTGTTTTTTAGTTTCTTCCTTTGACTTCATCTGCAATAAAAAATGCTATAGTTACTAGGCATACAAAAGCAACAAAGCCATGAAATATTGGTGAAGTGAGGTGAATCATGCATTGTTTCATCATAATAGAACGAAGTCCAGAGAGTGTATGCAAAATTATAATGAGAATATGAACATCTACAAAACAACAAAACTGAGTATACATATTAATGGATCAGACAATAACTTGAAAATATTCATAACCACTTAGAAATCGTATCCAATAAATAATCTTCAAATACTAACATGAAAAAATGATAATTAACAAAAACAATTAGCAATCCATTTCATGTATATTAGTCTCAGAGTCCATGTTTTAAATAAACAGAACCATGTTGGAATAAATATCACAAAAAAGAAAAACAAGTAGCATCAACAAAAACACTACAATTTCATCAAAAGAAATATGATATAATGACATTGTACCAAAATACACACTCGTATATAATGTATTATAACACTTGAAATATGATATAACGATATTATACCAAAAGTAAAAACGGTATAAACCTGTTATATTAGAGTTGTATAACAACAAAACTAACAAAAAGAACACAAAAATGAACTATAACAACAAAATTCTCGATCTAAACTAAAATCTCAAATGAAACAAAATCCTGCAATAACTCAAAACAACGTTAAGCTTCGCCGAATTTCTTTGAGGCATTTCGTCGAACACCTTATGTGCATATTCCAAAGCTCCTAATTCAAAATCGTAACTGACTTGTCATTTGTTGATTTCAGTAAACGCTTCATGGAAACTAACTACATAAATCGAATTCATATTTAGTTTAGGTTAAGATTGTATGTATTGTGGTTTTTTATTTCTTCGACAAACAGTTTGAATCTTCTTCTCTAATAATCAGAATAATTGATTTATAAGAGTATTTTGCTTGAGAGGTTTATCGGAGATTGAAAACGGATTGAAATTCATGGCGATTGAAAGTGAGATTTGAAGATTTAAATGAAGAAGGTAGGGAGAGTTTCCATGTGTTGAATGGACTTAGTGTTGTTGTTTGAGTTGAAACAATGTATTGTTGCAATTAGGATTATTTTCATGGGCTTCTTAAATTATGATCTTTTGGGCTAAATTACTTTCGCTAATTTTTGCATTTGTGAAAAAAACCCATTTTAAATTAAGGCGCCCAGCCCACCCAGGTCTAATCACGTGTAAGTATTGTGATGTTTGACAATGATAATATTTAACTGAGTTTGTTAGGGGTAGGTAGCAATTCAACCTCAAACTAAATGCGATGTAATTTAAAGGAAAATTGAAGTAAATGTACAAAAAAACAATTAAATTTATTATTTTATAATAAGGAAGGGTATTATTAACTTTGACATTTTTTAAATTCTATTATTGTTTTTATTTTTTTATGTTGCTTTTCTCTTTCCATTGTAACCACATTCTCTTTCCTATTTAATTTGAATTTCGTAATTTCAAACAGTCATATCTCACAAACCGTTGATTTTCGGATCGATGTTTTGTCTTAATTTTATCTTTAAAATAACATACAATTCAATTTTTTTTGAAAAAAATAATGTATCGTAATCTTATACATGGAATAATAGTGGTATAATATTCGTTTTTACTACCTTTTCATGAAGGCCTTAGGAATGGTATGAAGCATTTGTTTCAAGTCAATCATTTCATCGAACATGTTGTGGGCGCATTCAAACAGTTCGTTGAAATGCTTAACTTGAAACAAAGATATTATACCTTGTATAAGAGTGGTATAAAGCATGTGTTTCAAGTCAAACATTTCATTGAACATGTGCAGGCGAATACAAACAACATGAAAATTTCTACAATAATTATCTCAATTTCAGGACATTTCATTATCGATTTACATCCAAAAGTTTCACAATTTACTATCATTAAAAATTGAAGGCAAGGAAGGCCAGTGCACAAAAAACAAAAATTTTAAAAAATCAAAGCCACAGTATAGGGGAAAAAAGCAAAATAAGCACATACAGCAAAAAAGCCAATAAAGCATTCCAAGCTAAACAGTATGGGGAGCTAAAAAATAATAAAATATTTCAAATATTAGAATCGAAAACGAACAGATGAACTTGGAATCGGAAAGATATTTCTCTTTGATAACACAGAAAATGCAGGGAAAATAGAAAAAGGACTTCAAAACAAAATACCTTGCCGAGCGTGTGAGCAAGAGCAGCGAATTATACAAATGAGAGGTTTCACGTAAAAGAAAATTAAATCAAAGTTGGGCTTTGTAAAATATTATTTTAGTGAGGACCAATTTAACTTCGTAGAATCTGCTTTATAAGAAAAACAACCCTAATGAAAATGTGCATTTAGCGGGTAACATCCATACAATCTATTAGCCTTTAACTCCTTCGAACTTATTTACACAATTTTTTTTATGTTGGCTTAAACGTGTTTTCCCAAATACTAGAAAATTAAGTTCAACCCATTATGATTCATTTCACATCTTCACTCTTATGAGAGGTTAAGAAAACTAAAATGTTAACTCAAGCAAAAAGAGTTATTATACTTGTACGTAACCTTTCCCCTAATAACAATAGCGAAAGTTGTTCTTACACAACAATATTCTAAATATTGCTTCCTCCCCATAGTCTCATACTTTATGACAAAAATTCTCATAATAACCACGTCTAAAAATTTCGTAAAGTTCACAATATATGCAAAGTTCATCTTATACTCTGCATCAAAAATCAAATACTAAAGAGAAGCCATTTGCTCACAGAAATTGAATTTAAAATCTCTCGTTTTAACTGATTTCATATCCTTGACCATTCAAACCAACCTCTATTAGTTCAAATCTTTGTTTCTTAAGTAGTCAAAGATAGATACATCACCATTAGACAAGACATTATATAATTAGATAAATGATAGTCATAGAGTGTACTACAATGCCAAACCATAATGATAACAATAGGATATACAGAACTCGCGTAACTATTGTTCTACTAAAAGTCCTAAATAATATCCGAACCCCAATAACAAACCAAATCAATACCGGCAATTGGTTTCCCATGAGATCAACACCAATACATCAAACATATTTAAACTAAGTAGAATTACTGACTGGCCCTAATTAAACACCATTAGATAGCTGAACTTAATTACTACAATTCCCTACTCGTTGTTTCCTTCCATGTTGGGAACAATCATGTGCGACGATCCTTGTCCCTGCAAAATAGTGAACATTGATGAATATACAGTGAATTTGTTGTTTGCAATCGAAAAAAAAATGAAAATATACTTATATAACAAACAATATGTAATTTAATTATCTGTCTGTTAAGAGATATGTGAAAAAAAACCCCATATTCATCTTTCTACCTAATATGGTCTACTGCCACAAACTTTGAAGCATCAAGTCAAACAAAATCAGAGCCATGTAAAAATGATCAATACTACCAAATTCATGTACAAAATCACAGGAAACTGAAAGATTTCCACAGATAAAATTTCAAAATCCATACTTCCATCTGTTGAAAACAGAGGATAAAACTTTCCAGCAAGTTCTTAGCAGTTACCCTCAGTAATTCCAGTTTATGAAATGATTAACGATAACATAATGCAAGTTTGAACAAAAAACCCACATGAAATTTTGGATCGCCCACAACAGCGAAATTGATATGTTATAGAAATTGTTTGATATTTATAGAGAAAGAATATAACCTGGGAATTGATGTAGTTCACCGGACCTTGAAGAGCAAACTGTCAAATGCAAAAAAATGGGTCCATTATTTAGAGACACTAAAAAGAAGAAATCACATTAAAATTAAAATTAAAATTAAAAAATTGGTGTTCTTGAGAATCACCTGTGAGCTTTGACCTCCAACTGCCTCCCTTTTGGAAGATCCATCAGCACCCCTAGCAGATCCTTTAGTGTCACCCTGTAAAGATTTGTCGCCAATGTAAGTCCAGAATTTACATAAAAACTACAAGGGGTAATAAAATAACACTGTTTAGCTAAGGTATAGAGGTTAGCTTACCTCCATCTGTGGAGGTCAAAGTCACCAAATGAAATCAATAGGAAAAAACAAAGAACATGTCAAACTACTAACCATGAAAAAAAAAGAGATTTAACAAGAACAAGAGAGCAAATTGATATGAACTATAAAGAGAAAGATGGATTACCTCCCTGTACCTAGCTAGGTACACCTTAAGTGGTTCAATGTAGTCTTCAAAACCCAGTGTCGCCATAGCCCACAGTAAATCGTCCCCATTGATTGTTTTCCTTTTCTCCTTCTGGCATTTATCACTTGCCCTGTAATTTATATTTTTTTTAGAAATCACAACACCGAATAAATTAGCACATTCAAATCTAACCCAACTACCAAACCACAAGAAGAAAAACAGAGAAAACAATCACTTTTCAAACCTCAATTACCATGAACAAAATGGAACCCACAATTGTAGCATCATACTTATGAACAATAAATCAAATTTGACAATAATAATCAACAAAAGAAAACTGCGACCAAATTTTCTCCCAGATGTGATTTAGAGAACAAAAATTTCGAAACCAGAAGAAGCATAAACAGAAATAGAAGAAAGGAATTGGGGAAACAACTCACTCGCTGGTGATAAAGCTGATAAACTCAGAGACACATTCTTGGACAGTATCCTTAGCATCCTTAGCAATTTTTCCATTAGCAGGCAAAGCTTTCTTCATAATCCTGCTTATATTAGCAATCGGTAAGTACCTGTCCTGCTCCCTAACACCGGCGCGTGGACTCTGCTCGCCACCACTCTCATGGCTCCCTCCAGCTGGACTTGTTGGATTCTCCGCCATCACAATTGCCTACCCAAATTACAATTACAAAACTCATAAATACCAAATTGCACATAATTTAACCTAGACTGAAAGATAACTGACACTGCGGTTTTTAATCAAACTCTAGATGAAGACAAAAACTACAAATTCGACATGTTAATGTATACCCATGAACAAAAAAATGTTAACAGTGAAAGAGAATGGGCTAAAAAGAAGAAATAGGAAAACACCAAACCCTATTAACAAAAAAATCAGAATCGCAGAAGTGAAGCACGTACCTGGGTAAGCAAAAAAGGGCAGTTAGAAGAATTCGTAAAAGGCGGGAGGGAGGGAAGGAAGGAGATTGAATGATTGGTGGAATAAGAGAAGAGATCTGACGATGGAGAAAGAGAGTTTAGGTTGGGAGATACAAGACAACGGGGAAGATGAGATTTTATATTAACCTTGCTTTTGGGTATTCTTCTTTTAATTTAAAAGAAAAAAAAAACATGGATCAAGCGTCTATCACATTATGCTTTTTCATTTCAAATTCTATAATTTAAAATTCTACATTGTTTATATTTTAACCCTTCATTTAAAATTCTACATTGTTTATATTTTAACCTTTCATTTCAAATTTTCATTTCAAAAATATAGTATTATTATTTTATTCTTTTTTACTTATTCAAAACAAACATCAACCAATCAAAATAAAAAAATAAACAAAAGAA
The DNA here is from genome assembly GCA_949673415.1 of Euphorbia schlechtendalii. Lineage (NCBI taxonomy): Eukaryota > Viridiplantae > Streptophyta > Magnoliopsida > Malpighiales > Euphorbiaceae > Euphorbia > Euphorbia schlechtendalii. The sequence continues at coordinate 6,396 of CATIWQ010007409.1, forward strand.
AACAAAGGAAAAAATTAAAAAAAATATAATATAATATTATTTGAAGTTGTAAGTGCATCTCCAACCTTGCATCATAAGTTTTCACTTCAAAGTTTATAATTTGAAATTGCTGGTGTGCGGGTGGAGGATGAATCAGACTGGGATGAGAATGATGGCTTTATTGTGGAAGAGGGGTGAGGCAATTACACCAGAGGTAGGAAGGGGCACGTATGTATTGGCCAAGATTATTTCGGATAGGCCTATCAAATCAATCTACTTTCAATCGATCATGATGGGAGTTTGGAGGTCTGTTAAAGAAATAAAATTCAAGGAACTAGAACCGTTCCTATTCTGTATACAACTTTTTCATGAACTGGACGTTGTAAGATTACTAAATGATGGACCTTGGTCGATCGAACAGAAACTGATCATCGCTAACTGTTTTGCTTTGGGCTCAAACCCGAAACTTTAGCCACTGTGGGATGTTGAATTCTGGGTGCAGGTACATGGACTACATGAGTGTTTCTAGATTGAAAAGATAGCTAGCTCCATTGGCAATTATCTCGATAAGTTTGTAAAAGCGGATCAGAAGTCATTTGATAGCTCATGGAAGGTTTTTTATGAAGATAAGAGTGGTTATTGATGTCAGGAAACTGCTGAAACCGAAGTGGAGACTAAAGAAATCGGGGGGTGAATGGAATGTGATTCAATTTCGGCATGAGAGACTTCCGAACTTTTGCTTCTACTGTGGTATTATTGGACATTCTGATAAATTTTACGAAGCCAAATATGATGTTACACCTGATCGTAAAACCTGTAAGTTTGATGTTTCTTTACAAGCCTCTGTGAAGGCATCCGCTCAGGTACATAGAGGCTCTAAACCTCCAGCCTCTTCGTACCAGGCAACTGTTGTTAACGATAATAAAGGAGGTGATGGGGTTACGATGGATGGGGGCAGTAATGTGGTGGCTAGTGCTCGGGATGGATGTGGTTCGGGGACTGACATGGGATGACCTGATCAACCACTATTGGAACAGCCCTTCTCGGCCCTAATGAACTTAGTAGAGAAGGTGGTGATTGACGAACCTAATGTAGAAGTTATTGGATCAGAGCTGAAACGAAAGAGGGTAGAGAAGATTGGTGATACGACCTCTATGATTTCTAAATTGAAAGAGATTTCTAGTGGCCCTTTTTTATTCTAAGAGGTGGTTTTTATCGAAGAACAGACCCGCCGGGCCCAATGAGTATCTTATGTTGGAATTATTACAGCTTAGGCCCTACTACAACAATTCTAGAATTGAAAAGGGTGGTGGCCAAATATTGGCCTAGTGTTATTTTTCTCTTGAAATTCGTTGCTCTAGAAATCCCATTGAGACTATCTGTAACCAAATGAGATATGATGGATCGTTTGTTGTTCAGGGGATCGGTTCAGGTAGTGGTTTGGCTCTAAATTGGAATTCGGTTACCACTATTTCTTTGTTTAGTTATAATACTTGGCATATTGACATGGGCATTGAGATGAATGGGATAAAGTGGCATTTTACGAGAACCCTCATCTACACTTGAGACACCTCTCTTGGGACCTTCTTCGCCAGCTGGCTTCATCTAAAGATTTACCATGGGTAGCTATGGGGGATTTTAACGAAATCTTGGGAAATCATGAGAAACAAGGAGGACCCCTTGTCCACCTAATCAGATCATTCAATTCCAACGAGCCCTTGTTGACTCCGGCTTATCGGATATGGGCTATTGAGGTTGTGATTTTACTGGGAAATGATTCATTTTGGCCAGGTAGTGCTACGGGAGAAGCTGGACTGAGGCGTTGTAACTGAGGATTGGTTCTCCATGTTCCTGTAGTACTCCGTTAGCCATGTTATTATAACGCATATTGATCACGATGCCTTGGTGCTCTCTTTAGAAATCGGATAACTAGTAGGGAACACTTCTTTCGATACAATAATAGCTGGAGCGGCTTACCAGAGTGTAGAGAGTTGGTAAATGCGAAGTGGTGTGATGGTGCTCAGTTGGAGCTTCCTTCGAGGTTACAGCATGTCTCGGCTTCAATGCAAGCCTAAGGGAATGAACATCGGACTCAATTTTATCTTGATATCAATGATTATCGAGTTGAAATTAGAAAGTGCAAAGCAAGTTTCAGCCCTCTACTAACTCCTGGTATTTGCAGACTCGTTCGAAGATTAACTCTTTGTATCGTGAAAGGGAGATGTATTGGAAGAAGAGATTGAATGTTAACTGGATATAATAAGGGGATAACAACACTAGATTCTTCCACCGATATGCCTCGCCTAGACGGAAGCGGAATAACATTGATTTCTTGATGATGGATACGGATGACAAGGTTGAGTGGGATAATGGGCTCCAGGAGTATATTGTGGCCTTTTATAGTAACTTGTTCACGAGATCTGATTCACTAAACCTTGGACTTCATCAATCATATTGATTTGCGTGTCTCAGATGCACACAATGCTACCTTATGTCATCCCCTTATGTTTGATGAAGTTAGAGATGTTGTCTTTTCGATGTACCCAGATACGGGGCCAGGCCCGGATGGGTTCAATCTAGGTTTTTTCTAGACATTTTGGCACTTGATTAACCATGATGTGTTCCTTTTTATATCTAATATTTTGTCATCGGTTGTCATGCTTGATGTGTTGCAATCTACTTGTATTGTCTTGATTCCCAAAATTAAGAATGCTATGCGTATTACAGATTTCCGGCCTATTGCTTTATGTAATGTTTTGTATCGTATAATGGCTAAGGTCTTTGCTAATAGATTGAAATGTGTACTAAATGATGTGGTGTCGAAAAATCAGAGTGCTTTTATCCCAGGGTGTCTCATTACTGATAATGTCTTACTTGCCTATGAGGTGGGGCATGCTCTCCATAGAAAACAATCCGGGGATGAGGGTTTTGTTACCCTTAAATTAGATATGGCTAAGGCGTATGATCAGATTGAGTGGGTTTATGTTAAATGTAGTCTTATCCCCATATGGGTTTTTATGAAATGTGGATCAATTGGATGTCTATATGTATCTCTTCGGTGCACTACTCTTTTTCTTCCAATGGCCGTAGGTTCAGTTTTGTTGTTCCTCAATGGGGGTTATGCCAGGGGGATCCTTTATCATCTTATTTGTTTATTCTTTGTGCTCAGGGGTTATCTGTAGCTCTTACCTCCTTGGAAACTAATGGCCAAATCCATGGTTGTGTAGTAGCAAGGAATACCCCCTCGATAAACCATCTACTCTTTGCAGATGACTCTCTCCTTTTCTTTTGGTTAATCTGATAAAATGTCAGTATGTCAGAGACTGCCTAAAGTCTTACGAGAGGGCTTCGGGTTAGAAAGTGAGCTTTACAAAATCTTTGATTTCCTTCAGTGCTAATCTGAAAGACAAATATAAATTTCTGATTTGTGATTTCTTTAGTGTGACTCAGATCACCTCCAATGCGATGTATTTGGGGATGCCCATGTTAGTTGGTAGAAGCAAGATTGCTGGCTTTGGTTTTATTCGAGATAAAATTTGGAAGCTGATTTCTTCTTGAAAATTGAAGTTCTTGAGTTGGGGAGGTAGGGAAGTCCTTATTAAATCGGTTCTCTAATCTATTCCAACTTATTTGATGTCTTTATTTCGATTACCCTCAAATTTGTGTGACTCAATTCACAAACTTTTGAACTCCTTTTGGTGGGCCTCGAATAGTGGGGATCGGAGGGGAATCCATTAGCATAAATGGGGGACTTTATATAAGCCAAAGAATTTTGGGGATATGGGGTTTAGATACATTAATCATTTTAATACGACCCTCCTTTGTGAGCAACATTGGTGCTTTAAACTCTTCCCTAATACTCTAGTCACTCAGGTGTTTAGTGCTCGATATTTTAGAGATGGGGATGTTTTGTCAACCTCCCTTTTAGGGTCTCCAAGTTATGTGTGGCGTAGCATCTTTTTGGCTATGTACTTCTTTCGGGAATCTATTCGTTGGCATATCAGGAATGGTGAGAATATTTGGATCTCTCGAGTAGCATGGGTTAAGCATAAGGAACATATCACTTTGATTGGAAAGGGGGATCATGATGTAAGTAACTTTCATGTCTTGGATTTCATCCTAGATCGAGCTTGGAATGTGAACAAAGTTCACGAGTTCTTTGAGAATGAACAAGTTATCTTGATTTTGCTTGCTCCTCTACCGTTGCACCCGGGGGCTGATTCGATTTATTAGCCATTTGAGGCCAAAGGGATCTTTATCATTCGTTCCACCTATCGAGCCATCATGGGAACCTCGGAAAATATTAACCGTGTTGACTTGAGTACTTGGGATTATATTTGGAGCCTTAAAATCTCGTCAGAAATTCGTGTGTTTATTTGGTGTATCTTGAATGATATTCTGCCATGCCGTTCTTCCCTTGCTTTTCATCATATTTCCGTCGAAACTTGCTACTAAACTTGTTTTCATGATGTTGAAACTGTTTTGCACATTTTCTTTACATGCTCTTTTGCTCAAAGAGTTTGGAATGAATTTGAATAAGGCTGTATTTGGCCTCCTACAACTAATGTTTTTGATATTTTTCATGGTTGGATTAGTAGTAAATCAGCCTCCTTTGTGCAACGAGCTATTTGTTTGCTTTGGACAATTTGGTCGGTAAGAAATAAGCGAGTTTTCTAACAAAGTTACTCACATCCAAAGGCTACGGTTCGCTTTGGTGAGGCGTTGGCTTTGTCTTGCTCGAGCTTAGTGCTTCCACAAGTAGGCCTGCCCAGCTCTCGCCCTCTCCCTGCAAGAGGGCTGTGGTAGGCAAATACTGTCAGCAGCTTGGCTACTATTGCTAGGCAATGGGAGCAGTCGCACCCCCTTTTGTGAAGTGTAATGTGGACGCGGCCTTATTCAACTGAGGAGCTTCGTGTTCGTTCGGGGTGGTGGTTAGAGATTCAGTTGGAGACTTTAGGCATGTAAAAGCAGGTCCACTCCTAAGCCACTTGTGTATTCTTGAAGTCGAAGATCTTTCCATTCGTGAGGCTCTCTCTTGGCTAAAGCATAGTGGCTATTCCTACATCATTCTTGAGATGGACAATCAAGTGTTGCACTCTTTGTTAACTAGTAGTTTTACGGGCTATTCATATACTAGCTCTATTGTTGAGGATTGTGTAACTATAGCTAAGTCGTTTATTGCTTGCTTTTTTAGTTGGATAAAGCGTGACTTAAACATTATCGCGCATTCTCTTGCGAGAAATACCTTTTTGAATGAGGTAGCCGGGTATTGGATTGATTCTCCTCCCAATGTGTTACCCATTTCTTCTCATCTAAATGAATTTTCTTCCCTTAAAGAAACAAAATTTTTCTATTTTTTCCCTTTCTAACTAACCCAAACAATAAACAATCAATTAAACTAAAGTAAAAAATAAAAAAAGAAAACAAAAAAGTAAAAGTAAAATAAAAGAATAATACTATATTATTTGGAGTTGCTAGAGTAGCACTGTAGCAACTCCATTCTTTAAAGTAAAAAATGAAGTGTCATTTGCACTTCATTCCATCTCCTACCCCATTTTTTGAAAATGGAGTTGGGGATGCCCTAATAGTGCTTGCACTATTACAACTGCAAAATTTGGGTTAGTACTTCATGTTAGAATCTGGGGAATTTCTTGGATAATTTGAAGTCGTGAATAACACTTTCAGATTGAAATTTATTTGGTCGGTTCACCAAACTTTCAATCAGATAAAATCAGAAAATATGTCAAGAACTAGAATTTGATATTTGCTGTGAAAATACAACCGAATTTTTCTGTGTAATAACCAATTTTGTTTTTGGTGATATAAATAACCAAAATATCAATAGACATGTTGTTTCGAGTAGTTGCCATGTCTAAAGAACATGTTTTTTTGGGTTTCAGTTGTATTCAATTGACACACTGTTTGGGCCCAAAAATTCATTTTTCTGAGGAATTTTCCAAAGGATGCGTTTGTTCAGGACCCCAGCCCAGGGCGCTGCCCCAGGACCCCACCAGGGGCTGCCACCCCTCGACCCTGCCTTGGATCCCGCATCCGGGGGTGCTGGCCCCGGACCCCCCAAATCATAACCGTACTCGAACAATTTTGTACTTCGCACTCTCTTAAATTATGCCTGGTTTTTACAAACTCTAGTAATATGACACCTTGCATGATACGTTCCAGAATCATGCTATATCTAACACTTAAATGTCTAAATCTTCCCTTGTATACTTGACTATGAGCATTGGCCAAGGCAGCTTCATTATCACACTTAATAGACATAGGTGATATTGGTTTAGGCCGTAATGGAATATCATAGACAAGATCTTGTGGCCATTCAGCTTCTTTTACAGATCTACCAATGCTACAAACTCAGATTCCATTGTTGAATCAGCAATGCAAGTCTGTTTCTTTGATGCCCAAGAGATAGCTCCTCCACCAAGAAGGAATACCCATCCACTTGTGGAAGAACTATCTTCTTCATTAGAAATATAACTTACATCTGAATAACCCTCGAAAATCGAAGGAAATTCTGTATGAGTCAAACCATAATCCATGGTTCCTTTTAAGTACTTGAATACTCGACTTAAAACTTACCAATGATGTGAACTAGGATTACTAGTATACCTACTAAGTTTTCCAATAGCAAAGGCTATATTAAGCCTAGTGCTAATCATGGCATGCGTGAGACTTCCAATGGCTCTCGATTATTCAAGTTGAGATACTGCAACACCTTTATTAGGTAGAAGCTTAAGGCAAGGATCTAAAGGAGTGTTAGCTGGAGAACAATTCTTAAAGTTGAATTTATTCAAAATCTTCTCAATATAATGAGATTGAGAAATTGAAATAACATTTTTCTTTCGCTTAATTCTTATACCAAGAATCGCCTCAGCCTCCCCCAAATCCTTCATTTCAAAAATAGATGACAAGAATTTTGTTTATTTTATCAACTTAATTTTGGTCAGTGCCACGTATAAGCATATCATAACTCCTTTACCAGAAGTATCAAACTTGCTATATACACATTTATCCGCTTGATTGATATGAAAATCATTAGATAAAATCACTTCATCAAACTTTTTATGCCAAGCTTTTGGTGCTTGTTTCAATCCATATAAGGATTTCTTCAACTTGCATACCTTGTTTTCATAACCTGACACAACAAACCCTTCCGGTTGTTTCATATAAATTTCCTCATCCAATTCACCATTTAGGAATGCCTTTTTTACATCCATTTGATGAATTACAAGGTTATGTATAGCTGCTAAGGCTATCAACAACATAATAGTAGAAATCCTCGCAACAGGAGCATAAGTATCAAATAAGTCAATTCCTTCTTTTTGCCTAAAGCCTTGGATAACCAATCTGGCTTTATACTTATCTATAGTACCATCTACTTTCATTTTCCTTTTAAAGATCCATCTATTTCCTAGTGGTTTACAACCGGGTAGAAAATCAGATAATTCCCATGTATTATTGTGCATGATAGAGTCCATATCATCCAGGATTGCTTCTTTCCAAAATGCAACATCCCTTGAAACCATAGCTTCATTAAATGTTTTTGGATCCTCTTCAATAGTAAAACAATATCGATACTGATATTCAACCTCATCCCTTGATCCTTCAACTAAATAAAGATGAAAGTCATCTCCAAAAGATTTAGCTTTTCTAGCTCTAGTACTTTTCCTAGATGGTCTAGGCAAGGAAACATTTCCACCAGATAAACCTTCAGATTGAATTGAGTTCTCATCATATGAATTCTGAATCATGTCTCTTGGTCTAGATATAGATGTAAATCTATCTTCATCAAAATCAGCATCTCTTGACTCTATAAACGAGTTAACAGATACATAGTCATTAGATTCTATTACATAGAACCTATATGCATGGGAATACTCTGCATACCCAATGAAGATACAATCTATACCTCTTTCACCCAAGTTTCATCTTTTATGTTCAGTGATTCTTACCACTACTCTACAACCCCAAACTTTTAAAAAACTCAACTTTGGTGGCTTTTTAAACTAGCATTCATATGGGGTAATATTATTCCTTTTATTAGGAATTCTATTCAATAAATAATAGGCTGTTAGCATAGCCTCACCCCAAAATCCTTCACTCAAACCTGAATAGGACAACAAGGAATTAGCCATTTCTTTCAAGGTTCTATTCTTCCTTTCAGCCAAACCATTTTGCTGTGGTGTATAGGGAGCTGTGGTTTGATGTATTATACTAGTAGATTGAAAATATACTGGATCATAATACTCACCTACCCTATCAGTACGTAAACACTTAATGAAAATACTTTTATGTAGCTCTGCCTCTTGTTTATAGATTTTAAAATTATCAAGAGCTTCATCCTTTGCATGCAATAGATAAAAATAACATATCTAGATGCATCATCAATAAAAGTAATAACGTACTTTTTATTTCCTATCGAAGGTGTAGAGAGAAAATCGCACAAGTCACTATGCATTAAATCCAATACATTAGTCACTTGGTTAACAATCTTAAAAGGTATTCATGGTTTAAATTAATGGCAGGTATAAGGCTCATTTTAGACATATCTTTTAATCTTTTATAATGTACATGTTCTAATCTAGCATTCCATAATTCTGATTTATTCAAAATTTTACTATCACTAGAAGAAAGTATAAAAGATTATTGATCACTAAAACAAACTTTAATATTCAACATTAACATACCATTACATAAATGTCCAAATCCTACAAAAGAACCATGTTTTGACAAGATATATTTTCCACTTTCGTACACTTGTTTATGCCCACAATTATTTAATACAACACTAGATAACAGATTCTTTCGAATCCCAGGAACATAAAATACATTACTTAAACAAATAGATTTTCCAGAAGTAAAGACAATATCCACTTTTCCAAGTCCTTTAATCAGTTCAGTCGTAACATTTCCCATCTTTAATATAGAACCAGCTTCAATTGGTTGAAAATCTTTGAACCAACAAAGATCTTTGCAAACATGACTTGTTGCTCTCAAATCAATCCACCAAGCAACATCATCATCCTGCACATAAAATATCTCAGATATTAAAGACACATAATTCTAATTAGAATTAAAATTTTGCATTAAAATCTGACCATGTTGCTTTTCTGGATCCTTAGATCCACTCGAACCAGAATTGTTCTTCCCTTTACCAACTCGACAATCCTTCTTGAAATAACCAGGTTTGCACACTTCTAACACGCCACTTCAGGCTTCTTATTGGAGAATTTATTGTTGTTTCCTTTAAACTTTCGTTTATTGGATTTATCATTGTTTGGATTCTTAGAAAAAACACCTTCTTCAACCATATTTACAGAAATAACACCAACTTGATTCTTGCTCTTAGGATTATTCTCAATCTCTTGAGCCCTTAAGGATTCTTCATCCTAAGATGACTGCTAAGTTGAACCAGAGTAAACTCTTCTTTATTATGTTTCAATGTATACTTGAAATCTCTCCAAGATGGTGGCAGTTTGTCAATGATACTAGAAACAGAAATGGACTCACCCATCTTCATATCATGTTGAACAAATTATTCCAAAATCCTTAATAATTCATTATATTGTTCCATGACAGGCCTAGTATCAATCATTCTGTAATTTATGAAATTACTAACCAGAAACTTCTTGCTAGAAGCATCCTCTGCCATATACTTTGATTCTAGAGAATCCCATAGTTTTTTTGCAGATTCAAAGTTTTGATATATATAGAAGAGGGAATCAAACATACCATTCAGAATATGCCCACGACAGATGTAATCATCATTCTCCCATTTGCAGTGCTTCATTGTCTACTCCATAGTTTCATTCTCTACTAATTCTTCCATGGGAGTGCTCAAAACATAAACCACTTTCAATGTTGTCAACAGAAGATGCATCTTCTCCTGCCATCTTCGAAAATCCTGACCCTCAAACTTGTCTAGTTTTGCAAACTTACTAGACATATCCTTAACAGTTTCACTATTCGACATCAGATAAAGAAATAAATTTCAATATTGTTGGAATCTGGGGAATTTCCTGGATAATTTTAAAGTCGCGAATAACACTTTCAAATTGAAATTTATTTGATCGGTTCACTAAACTTTCAACCGAATAAAATTAGAAAATATGTCAAGAACTAGAATTTGATGTTTGCTATGAAAATACAACCGAATTTTTCTGTGTAATAACCAATTTCGTTTTTGGATACATAACCAAAATGTCAATAGACATGTTGTTTCTAGTAGGAACCATGTTTAAAGGATATGTTTTTTCGGGTTTCATTTGTGTCCAATTGACACACTGTTTGGGTCCTAAAATTCATTTTTCTTATTAATTTTTCAAAGGATGTGTTCGTTCAGAACCTCAGCCCGGGGCGCTGCCCCAGGACCCCGTTAGGGGTTACCGCCCTTGACCCTGTTGAGGGGCGCTACCCCTCGACCCTGTTTGCCACTTTTCTATTGATAAGTTTAATAACTTTTTCGCAAAGAGTTTGGCTAAATATTAATGGTGCCAAAAACTTGTTTGCATAAAGTATAGGTGTTGTCAGTACCTCTTATCAAATAGAAAAATGATGATAACTGCAAGTATACAGTTGCGATGTAGTTTTAAAAGATATTGATCCCACAGGGAAGGAATAGCTCTAAAGATCAACAAGGAAGATAAAAGAAAGAAAATAAAATATATTGATATTTTGGATGGGGTTAGAATGAAGAATGAGTTAATATAGATATGAAAGATTAGAGAATCTAAATATATAGATTTTCCCTACGAAATAAAGATAGCAGGGAAAACATGCAAGTTCAACAAAGATGTTACAATTCACTAAACTAATCTAATAGACTCGGTTCAAAATACCCAGATGTTCAATTATTCGCTACAGAGCAACACATGAAATAAATTTTCTAAACCTAGTGCAAATGAATTAAGACAATTATATAAACATGGATAACGTCAATACTATGCTTAAAGGGGCGCTCTCAAATAGCCACATTTAGCAAGTTACCATTTCAAAAATGTTGGCTCACTAAACAACGTTATATCATAGATCCAGTTATTATACATGATATTGTTAACCCCGAAACTACTCTTAAAATTAACTCTAACGCATATAACTTGATTAATATAAAAGACTTAACAAGAAGTACGCATTATGACACATAGACATATCATAAACTTTGAAATAGAAAGTATAAGTAGAAAGCAAAGCAAAGTTGTAAGGTATTCAAGTGAAAGCTAAAGTTGATCAAACCGTATCCACTCTTTAATGGGATTCGTCAATTCCCGCAATTCCTATGTCTGCTTTGAATTCGGTCTCGACCCGTACAGAACCTCCGCTAGGATGCTATTCTTTGTGAATATTGAACAAACAAATATTGAAGAACAAAAACTTTTATTGATAAGTGATTTGCAAGTACACTTATACAACAATCGCTCGAGAATATAGAGAAATCTAGTGATTGAAACAAGGATTCAAATCACTTAAAAATTTTCTCGCTAACACTTATGAACG
>CATIWQ010007411.1:0-34510 GCA_949673415.1 Euphorbia schlechtendalii
GAGTTATCTCTATTGATTTTGTAGGATCAAAGGATAACTTAGCGGATCCGCTAACCAAAGGGTTAAATAGAGATCAAGTTGAAAAGATATCTAAAGGAATGGGACTAAAGCCCATGAATATTTAAGGAGTTATGTGAAGGAAAACCCAACCATGTTGACTGGAGATCCCAAGATCTTGGTTCAATATTGCATAGACCTTGAGAAGTCACTGTGGGGGTAACCCCGTGTTCATTCCTATGATGTAAATAGTGATAAAACAGGTTAAGGGTAAGCAATGAGAATGCTTTTAATGATTCTTTGTGCATCAATGTTTGACCAGAAGAGATTACCTATGTGAGAGTGAAGTGGGGTCGCTTCAAAAGAAACTACCGGGGCTTAGTTATCTTAAACTCTTGCAGAACCAGGAGATGTTCATGACCATACGAACATAACCATAAGAATCAAAACCGAGTTAGAATTAATATTTGTGTGAGGTATATCATCATTTACATAAATGTCATAATAGTTCAAGGACATCGCTTCTACTAGTCAGACAGTAAAGTAAATATACTTTCACAATGGAAGATTCAAGGCTTGTATTCCACCTATCCTATGCAAATATCGATTGAATAATGCTGTCATCAAATCGAGTCCATCGTTCTATTTTCTTTTATGTGGGGGATTATTGGATATATATAAAAGAAAATGTAGATAAATAAGTCTTATTTGGACTTCCTCTACCTAATGGACAAGATTAGATGACACGCTTAATGAAGGCTTAATACATCACTAGGTACCTGAACTTGTCCCAAAAAACCTCCTGCCCCCCTGAACTTTCAAAATGACCCCGTAGTTCCCTCAACTTTAAAAAAGTGACCCGTAGCTCCCTCAATTTTTAAAAAATGCACCACTTTGCTCTCTCTATGCCACATGTCATATTCTGGTTGGTTTGACTTTTCAAAGATGAAATTTTTCTGATTTTCTCCCTCCAAAACAGAAGTTGACACGTGGTACTAAGGGAGCAAAGTGTACTTTTTTAATGTTGAGAGAGCTACGGGGTCACTTTTTTAAAGTTGAGGGATCTACGGGGTCATTTTGAAAGTTCAGGGGGCAGCAGGTTTTTTGGGACAAGTTCAGGTACCTAGTGATGTATTAAGCCCTTAATGAATTTTGTAATTATCAATGGACATGATGAGTAAGCAAGGGTTATCATATCTTCGTTTCCATCTATTTAATTGTGCCATTCTTTGCATAAAAAAATATAGAGAGAAGGAGGTCCTATAACATTGAGTTTTGTTTTACAAAAGTTTCATGCTTTGTTCAATTAGTTGTTTTGTAGTCCTGTTTATTATTTAGGTTCTTAGATCTCCGTTGTTGGTGATAGCATATACACTCGGTTGAGTTCGCCTAATGTCTGTTGTTGTATCCTGAGAAACAGTTTGCCATAGGGGAAAATCTGTCTTAAGGAATCAATTAGAGCCTCAACAGAACCCTCTTGTTTTAAGTAAAAGATTTATTTCGGTATTTCGTTATTTTACATCTGATATCTATTATAATATTTTTATTTCTTTGATTTCCATATATTTTGCAATTCAAGTTACTAATATTTCTTTTATTGTATTCTTTCTCTTTATAAGAAATTATATACGTATCCCTAACAGTTTTGTGTTCATTCCAAATTTAAAAGCAATTATTTTATTATGTTGGAACACTTAAACCTGTTATTGTTAGTGAGAAGGTTGTTTGTTGAGAACATTTTCAAGCACTAACAAAATGTTTATTAAATCAAACCCAACAGAAATTACGTTTTAGATTGAATTAAAAGGATTGAAGTGTTAAGTGTTTGAGTTTCAAATAAATTATACAAATTGAAATGTCAAGTTCTTTACATAGCTAGAAAAAAAATTCTGAGTACACAGTTTATTAAATGTGTTGATTGATTCAAAGCATCACAAATTAAATTAAATTAGATTAACATACGTTAAAATACATATTGAAATTTATTTATTTCGTAAAATATTCTTTAACACCTACTTTAAATACACTAAGAATATTATCTGTATATATTTATTGATTATTTGTTCACTATAGCGCCAAAAATATACAACAAATTAAGTTTCTCAATAATATATTTTTATATCCAACGTGTACACACGTTTTTCTTCTCAAGAAAACAAAATCAAACCGAAGAAAATCATGAAAAATGTAAATAATTGAACTTACAAAATTTCAAAGAGTGGGTCCATGTTTAAAATGCATGCATTTGAATGAATGGAGCTAAAAATATGGGACCCGGAGATAAGGTTCTCACTGTTTTTCTCTCTATCTATTTTCTTATTCATTTAAATTTATCTCAATTTACAGTAAAAATATGGCTAAGTTGGAACAACAAGTCAATTACTCAAGGGGAGCTTTAAGTTCGACTCACATTAGATATATAAATAAAAAGAGTTGAAGATCAGATTTAGTTCGAATAATCACAATATCTATAGCAAAATATAGTCTTCTTTACTAAATTAGAAACTTAAATTGGTTATCATGATAAATAATTAATTAATTTTATTACATCAAAATCATATATTCAACATCAAAAAAAATTACCAAAACAAATGTTGCCGGTGAGAAATAAAATTTAGTTGTAAGATTTAAAAATTATTACAATATAATTTTTATCACAATAAAATGTATTATTGCAACTTTATAGCAATTACATGCAATCATTTTTTATTGCTACGTAAGATTGCAGCAATAAAATTTACCATTTATAATACACATTTACAGTCATATTAACATCAGACTTTATTTCCCCTAGGATTTACTATGAGGTCAAAAAAAAGAATCCCACAGGTGTGATATAATTAGGATCAAGAAACAATAAGCTTATGACAGGTACACAAGAAAACTACTGGCAAAATATATAGCCAAGATAATAAAAAAATAACTTATATATTAAATAGATATAAAATATTGAAATCTGAGATAAAAACTTTACCATCAACATCAGAAAAAACAATGATAGTGCAGCAAAAGAACTTCTTGATGTTAACAGGACTTGACCTTCAAACAAGACATGTTCATCATATCACAGGGTAGAAAATTAAAAATAAAGTTTACCCTTATCTAAGATTATTATTATTATTATTATTATTAACTTACTATTTACCTTACCTCACCTTTCCAATTTTTTTTTAAAATTCTGATACATGACGGATTATACATAAAATCTAAAAATGTACTAGAGGACTTTTGGACACCTGAGATGTTTTTTAGTTTTTAAAAAGTTATAGAAACACAATCAGATCGTGTCCGTGATGTTGAAGAATGAAGATATATTTCTGAATAAGGTTGCAAAGTTGGTTGTCTAAAAGACTAAAATCCTCCATTTTGTTAGAAAGTAATTGGGCTGTCGAGACCGTAATTCGAATAGTTCATCAATTTTTCCTCCCAGTTTCTCATATTTACTTACTTCGAGTACAAAAATATACTCCGTAATTCATTGTCATCAGGTTTTGACATAGACTAAATTTTTTAATTTTATAACTTTATCATAAATTCCCCACTTATTTAGGCCATTCTTCAATTATTACCCCTTTTGTAAATATTCTTCTTTTTTTAACTAATGTCCAAATATCTAGATTATTGTTGTATTTTTAATTTGTCCATTTTCTTAATTTACCTTTTTATTAATTAAAAAAATATTATGTATCGATAAAATTATAAGTTGGTAATTAAGAAGAAAAATAAAATCACGAAGAATAAATCAATTTGACAGTGTAATAAATTTTGTATTTGTTTTGATTAAAATGATAAAGAGATTATAATATTACTCATTTTGTATTTTGTTAGTAATTTATTTAGTTAAAATATGAAAACCCAAAATAGTATTCAATTTCAAATTTTTATGATTATTTTTCATTTTTCTTTCATACATACCCTAATTTACTCTTGTTATTTTTATAGTTACATTAAGGATAGATTAGTATTTACATACCCTTATTAATCGTTTTATTAAAAAGTTTGAAATGTGTAAAAGGATTACTAAAAGCATCTTTAGTATATTGTCTATATTTAATTATTTTTCTTAACACATAAGTATAAATAGACATTTAATTGAAAACAAAGCTCTACAATAGCTTATCCATTCATTCTAGCTAATATGTAGATCATCATTCATTATGAACATTGTCTATTTGAAATAGACAATCAAATAAAAGATGGAATCATTAATTATATAATATTTTAATGGTGAGTGAGAATTATTTTGTAATTAATAGGATATTTTTGTTATTATTATATTTTGAAAAAAATATAATTCATCTTTTTATTATCTTGTCTATTTTACCACCTCATTTAAGTGATTATCTATTCTACATGTCACATCATTGTAGAATTCATTCTTACTAAAGATGCTCTAAAAAAGGGAGGTAGTAAAAAGCACCGGAGGGAATTGATTTAAATTCTCTAATATTGATACTTCATTGGATGCCAAAAGATTGTTATTCTAGTATTTTTTTTATCAAAATCAATAAAACATTTATTACACTATTAAAATGATTATTTTATCTATTAAACTTTACTGTAAACAAAATTTCTTCTTAATTACCTACCTTATAACTTCATTTATACTTAATCTCTTTCCTAATTAACACAAGTGTAAATTTGAAAAATATGTCAAATTTTGCATTGAGTTTTTTAAAATTATAAATAAAATGAAAAATGAAATATTAAGTAAAATGATAATCTTTTAGCACCGGAGGTAGTAATTGATAAAGTTGTAGATTTCAATTAATTATAACTATCAATTGAATTTTAATGATTAATTTTTAATTCTTTGCGGGTCCACAATGCAATTAACTCAACCATTCAAATTTAATGAATGGTTGAGATTACTTGAAATTAACAAGTTTACAACTCTTCAAAATCTATAGAATCCAAACATGGACGGGGTATGTGTTTATTATTTCACTGTATATCATGTTCTTTGGAATATTTATTTTTTAAAATATTTATATTTAAGTTATTTCTGATGAATATAAATTTTTGAAAATGATGAGTATCGAATCAAAAATCTCATTCCGGTTTTGAGAGTTAAAAAGAGCGTGCCATTTGAAACACTCAATTCGTGTATATCTAATTTATTTTTACTAAATAATCCATTAATTTATTGATTGGATTACGAGGCAATTTAAATGTATGCGATGCAGTATAATTTATAAATTTTCACTGCTTTATCTTTTAATTTTTATTACTGTGAATGTACAATAATCTTCAATGAAGTAAATACATGTGATATACAGGTGTGCATAGCAAATGTCTTAGCTTATGGTTGATGTTTGATCAGTGATCATATATCTCATAGATTCGAATCCACGTATGAAAATGAGCTGGGATGAAAATTTTTCTTTAATTTATATTGTAAGCACAATTGCACAATTTTTTTTTAAAAAATAATAATACAAGCTGGTGGAGAGCTTCTTTAAAACTACTTTTATGTTTTGTTACAAATAATATTTATAAACGTTTACTTATGACTATTTTAAATTAAGGAAATTTATTTTCTTTAACGGCGGCCTGCAAAATAAGGTACAGTTTCTGTAAATTAAAGAAAAAAGAAATAATGATAAGCCAATAATTATTTCTTTTTTAAGAACACAATATTATCACTACTCACTAGATATTTTATTAATTAATAAATTAGTTGGAAAATAAAAGTGGTTTAATGTGCAATAATTAACCACCATTGTGTGGTGACTATTAATTAATGTCATTTTCAAGTGAATTGATAGACATTTGTCAAATTAGCAGCTACTAATCTATAAATCAATTTGCTTATAAATTGACAACAAAATCATATTCTAGTAGCATTTCTTTAATTATTGTTTAATAGGTGTCAATCTTAAGATCAAAAGCAATTAACCACTATGATGGTGACTTGTCACAGCTTTAAAAATATCAACGTAACTGAAAAAATATGAAATTTAAATAATTTTTAGAACTGATCATATATTAACCATACATAAGTATCATTTACAAATAATATAAATTACTAAATAAAATTACATACTTATTGTTGCTGTTTTATATCATCAGATTCACCTTGGTTTAAAGTAATTTAAACTTGTCTTTTACAAATCATATACATTTTCAAGGTTTGAATGTCTAAGAGCATTTTTAGTAGATAATGAATTCTACAATGATGTGTCATGTAGAATAAACAATCGCATTGATGAGATTATAAAATAGACAAGACAATCAAGAAATGAGCTACAATAGATTGTTTATTGGAGTGTGAGTTGTATTTTTTCAAAATATAACTATAATAAAAATATCATATTAATTACAAAATAACTCTATCATCATTGAAATATATATAATTAATGATTTCATCTTCTATTTAATTGTATATTTGCAGAAGTACAGATAGACAATGTTCATATTAATGATGATACATCGTATTAGAAAGAATGATCGAACAAGCTATTGGAGAGATATTTTTTAAATATAGATCTATTTATGCATACGTGTCTAGAAGAATAATGACATAAACAAACTACTCCATTCATTTTTTAGTAGTTCACTTACTAAATAGTTCATTTTAAAATTTCATAATTCCTTGCCATCTTTCTTCCATGTAAGCCTTTATTCATTCTCATGTTATTTTCAAAAGATAACTAAAATTGAATACTTTAATTTTAATTAAATGTAAAGATAAACTAGTATTTTCATGCTTTTATTTAATAATGGAGAGATTAGTAAAGATGCTATAAGCCCAGACGTACTCCATGTTAAAAACATGACACACAATTAATGGCTTTATACTTAGCCTAAAGTTATTAACCGTACCATTTATTATGTCCCCTTAATGGTGATTAATTAGCCAAATTTGAAATTATAATGAAACATATCACATCCAATTAAGCACTTAATTACTGGAGTAATTAGTAATCTTGATTCCTAATAGGCCACCATTCATATTGAATATTCTCATATACTCCTATCTCTTTTCTTCTTAGGAGTATATATGATTAATAGTATTAATGTATTATAAACTAGTTAGTGGGATAAATATATAAATTATAGCATTCAATATTGTTGTCATGGGACTCTTTAGTTGTCTCTTCTTTATCAAATTTCCCATTTCTTGTCACAAGAAAATGACTAGTGTACTAATGAAGCAAACACTCGAAAAGATTTGAGATTTTATACTTAAAATAATATTATATAAAAATGAAAATTATATATTTGTGTGCTGCAAAAGGAGACATATAATGAGAATTTTATATATAAGAAAAGGTGGAAAAAAGGAAGAAATTAAAATAATTAGTGAATTTAGCTTTGTGGAAATGAAAATATCAATATATACTTTCCTCGTCATAATCGCCATCCCTAACTGGATTGGGAAGTTAATTCACTCAAAACTAATAATTTAAATGACTAATTAATTAAGATTTCAACAAATATAGGTGATGATGTGGATATATGTAGCACCATCTGCATTCTATCTTTACAACTTGGTTGGTAAACAATCCCCAATATGGGCCATTCCAATATGACCAAACTTTCGGAATTAATATAAAATTGGTGTACACGTATCATTCTATGTCTTTCTATTTCGTTTTCGACATCTATCAATTTGCAGGAGAGGAAAATTTGAGGAAAAATTTACGCAGTTAACAAAAAAACTAAATGAGTGATGTAGAGAGTTACGCTAATATCGACATAACATAATTTATATTTTACATAGGTTGCATGCAAAAGTCCTGCCCTCATTTTTTGAATTGTTATAACATTCTTAGAAATAAAAGAAAGTGAAATTAGGTGGTCAAAATAAAAATGATTATAACACTACCTTAATAAATTAGGCTATGGAAAATTCTATAATTTTCAAATATCCTTTTTTAATATTCTCGACATCATTTCCGGATTCAGGTCATTTTTTGAAAAAAATTTAACAATCTTAGAATTTTCTTATATGCCGTCAATTTTGTGTCGAACAATTTTTTGGATTACTATAACACTTCTTTTGAAATTATTATATAATAATGGTAAAAGTTTTGTAAAGTTCTCATATATAGTTATACTACGTACAAATTAGTTCAACGTTGACTTCAGCTACACGTCACTGTATCATAAAGGTGTTCATCTGAACTTAAAAGTTAGTAAAACTTACTTAAAAGTAGAATTTTAAATTAAAAATTAGTTAGTTTAGTATTTCTCTAAACTTTTTTCAACTTAAAAAAGTTACTTTTAAGTAAAAAGTAAGAAGTGGCTAATACTTACTTTTAAAAAATGATTTTTTTTCAAATCTACTTTTTGACTAAGCAAATTACAATATTGCCCCTATATTATATTCAAAACCAAATGCTCTTTTATAAAACATATACTTTATAGTATTTTCAAAATTCAACAACTTAAAAGTGACTTAAAATTCAATTTTGAGAAATACTTTTAATGCCTTAAAAATCATTTTACAGAAACACTTAAATACTTATTTTTAAACTCCTTAAAAGTTAAAAACACACTTTTAAATTATAAATCATAAGTCTTAAGTTTGAAGAAATAGCCCCATAGTAAATATTTCTAAGTTATGGCCATGCAAGGTAAATTAGTATATGACATTCTGTTCACAAAAAACCAAATAATATCCGACCTTGTGTGACATTTGACCATTCGTACTTTATATTGGAAGTTTATATCATGCATACGTATAGTTGCAATACTTGGCTAGACTCATAGAGGCTCAAGCTATCAATGCATGAAAAAATGGACTTTTAGGTAAATGCTTATGATGCAATATATTATTCTCATCAAACTTTTATTAAATTACAAAAAAATCTCCCTCAATTTTTAATTTTACATTATTATGTAAAAATTGTTTCAAATTTTCTTCTTCACGTTCTAGTTATATATCAAGTATATATCAGATGTGTTAAAACAGTTTAAATAATAGAGTTTCAAGCATTAATATATATTAGATATATAATATTTATATAATAGATATATATAGTAGACATATGACATATATATAACACATGTACATATAACAGATATATATACATAGCTTAAAAATGTAAAATCAAAACATAAAAAATATATGAAAGTAAAATAAATGTTTAAGGATATATTTTTGTAAATAGTATACCAAAACAAGATCGAAGTCGGTAATTATCCCTAAAAATTTTTACTCAAATTTTTTTAATGTAATTTCTGTTTTTCTTTTACTTGTCGAAAATTAAATTTTCTTATTTTGCAAATTTAACGAGACAGAATTACAATTGAAAAATATATTAGATATAGTGTAGTTATATTTATGCCAAAGAAATGTGCAGTACATATTTGAGAAAATTAAGTGATAATAAATTATTGGAAAAAAAATGGTTGATAGGATGCATAATTGATTAGGTATAACTTACCAAATAATATTGGCTCTAATTGTGTCCACATAACACTTGCTTTGCATTATCCAAAGAATTATATTTTTGAAATTAAAAGAAAAATATATAAGAAATATAATAAAATAAATATAAAGAATTGTGGACCCAAATGGCTTATTTAGGTAGTAAAGATTAAAGAAAGAAGGACTGCTTTCTTTTCTTTTCTCTTATGTGATTCTCTTTTCTTTGATCCACACAACGGTTCTTTTTTATAAGTAAATTAGTCAAAAAGGAGTAAAAGTTTAAAATAGAAATACAGAATACTATTGATTCTTTAATAAACACTTAAATTAATGCTGTATTTGACGTTTGATCCATTCGTAATTATAATTAAGAATATTGCATCAATTATAGTGTCAACTTTATTTTTTGTCACATAGTACTGATTTTATGATATACTATACTATGTACATTGAACTAAAATTGTGATTTTTAAACAGTTCATTTCATTTTACCGTGTTTGTGTTGTAGTGAAGAAAATTAATAATATAGTTTTTCTTGATATTTTCAGTATTTATTGTCTACTAACTTGTTTTTTAATGTCCGCAAAATTTTAAAAACCAATGTTAGATAATATTTAAATAATTGAATAAAAGGTTGTCAAATTTTCATATTCACTATATATATTAGTAGAAATGAATAAGACATCATTAACGAACAATATGAATATATAAGTTAAAACAGTTTTTCTTCAAAAAAAAAAAAGTTAAACATTTGGTTCTTCAATGAATAAGGGATGTTTCGATTCTTATCCACCTTCTATTAGATTCATTGTACACTCCAATTTAAACTATTAAGACAGTCTTTCATCAGTGAATAAAATCAAAATGAAAATAATTAGTCATCAAACCTTATATAGTATAGGCTTGTTCGTCTCGCGGGTTAGGCTAGGTTCGGGCCGGGCTTAATCAGGCTTTGCATAAAAATATCAATCCAAGCTCATTCGGCTCACACTTTAAAATTTTAGGCTCAAACCGGGCTTATAAGATAATTCTCAAACTCATCCCACGACATGTACTAATCTTTCCTTTTAAAAGTTTTGTTGACTACATATATATATAAAAAAATGAATTACATTTCTATTGAATTATTCAATAAATGTATATTTAATCCTAACTCATAAAAGCGGGCTCGGTCCGGACTAGATGGGTACCCCGACCCATGAAGAAGTCTAGTAGATTATTTTAACCAAATATCATAATTTTGGACTCATTTTTATTACAGCAATATACAATAACACAGTAACATAATTTAACTTTCTTCTTTAGGTGTTTAAACTTATTATCTTCTCTCTCTTTCAAAATTCACAATCTCCCATCTCTTATTAACGTGTTAAGTCATCTTTGATCCTTCTGTTTCTATTCTTTTGATCTTCGATCATTTTTTGCGACTCTTTGGATTTCAATTTCATCTCAACTCATTGTTGCATGTTTTTAAGATTGGTTTTTGGTTTTCCTGCTATTATGGACATATTGTGCGAGTTAAAAAAGTTGTATTTGTGTTATTTGGTTTGTGGTTTTTTATTTATCATAAAAAGGAAGGTAAATCGATGGTATAAAGTATTATTATGGGTTATGGTATTAATCTGAGAGGTAAATCAATAGTTAAAGGCTTTATATCACTTCTATACCTAGTATAAGAGATTTTTCCCATGGTTTTTGCTGATATTTTGTATCATCGTATAAATTGAAAGGAAAATGAATGGTAAAATGGTTTTGTATCACTCTTATATGAAAGAGTTATAATGACTGAGATTTTCAATTCTGGGTAAGCATAAAGGATGGTATAAAGGTTTGATACCACTCTTTACTAGGTAAAAGAGATTTATACCATGGATTTTGCTGAGATTTTGGAATCTATTATTCCCTCCATTTTTTTAGTAGTCTATTTAACCAAAATATGAAAACCTATAATAGTAGTTTATTTCAAAATTTCATGATTATTCCCACTTTCTTCCATGTATACCCTTATTTATTACATAATATTAAATGCACAGTTTGAGTTGGAATTGTAAGACATTAAGTTGGATTAATATTTGTATACCCTTATTAGTTATTTTATTCAAAAGTATGAAATGTGTAAGAAGATTATCAAAAAAACTTATATAGTATAAATAGAATGGAAAAAATCGATGGAATTAAGACTTTATACCAAGTATAGTACTAACTCCATTTGTTCATATTTATCTTTTGAAGCAAGTTCATCAATACCCAGACATCATTGGTTACTTCAACAAAAGTACTTATATACCCCCATAACATTATTAATAATATGAAAGATGTTTGACTTTTTATTTACTTTATGTCATTTATGATAGTGTATTTAAATAAGGGTAAAATAGGAAAAAAATGTAAATATTTTCATTGAAAATTGAAATGGACAAATATTGAAAATAATTGAACGCCGAAGAAATACAAATAATAAAAATGGAGGGAGTAGCTCTATGCCATTGATTTTGTTGTGATTTTGGATTCTGCTATAAACATAAGGGGCATATGGATGGTATAATGATTTTTATACCATGGATTTAATTAGTAACAAAAATTTGTGGTATAAAGGTTTATACCACTTCTACATTGGGTATAAATATCTTATGCTAGTCTTATACCAGATACAATGTGGTATAAGAGCTTTATACTAGGTATAAAACTTGTATACGAAATTTATTTCATGTATAATATTGGCAATTTATACTATAGTTTACCATGGAAAAAGGGGAATAAAAAGTGGTAACCTTGTGATTTAACATTTTGCCTTCTGATTTATACAAAGCTTTAAGAAAATTTCTGAATTTATTCATGATTGTGAAACAAAACCGGATGATACTTCAATTTTGATCAACATTGTAATTGTAAATAATTTCTAGAAATAAAATGTTTGGAGTTGTTTGCAATATGCACTGAACAAGCGCCACTTTATTTTCTTAGGTAAACCTTATAAAATGTCATGTGATTTGGTCGTTGTGTAATTTTTTTTGCAAAAAGGTGTTTGTGTTTTTAAAAGCTAGTAAAAGGAGGATTTTCAATTTTTAATCATGTCATGAAAATGGGTATTCTTGTCCATTGTGAATCGAAATTTTACAGCTTGGTTGATAAAGATACAATACATTTTAATAATAAAATTTAAAATTTTTTAAGAAGTAAAAATATATTTTTTAATTTAAATGTGATGACAACTTTTAAAAAATCATAAATAAAATGAATAGTTTCCAAAATTTACTTAAATTTTGATGTATAATTCTTAAATAACATTTTTAAACTATAAAAATGGTTAATTGATTATAATACATATTGTAACACTATTGTGAGCAGACGACACGGATGCGATGAACCGAGAGCGCGCTAGGTGATAGGCGTGATCCACCGGGGTGTCTTTGTGAAAACAAAAACTATTTTGGATCAGGGACCCAAGAGGTTGAAAAGAGAAAACGAAATTGATTTAGATCGTCAAAACCCGAAATCGCTGTCTTGTAGTTAGAGTCGCCACCTGTATAAGCTCTTCCAGGAATTACAGCCTGTGAGACTCAACGCCCGAGAGCCGGCCCACTAAGACACAGAGATTCGGGTTCGAGATAAGGTTCTTACTTCTTATTGGCTCGCATTAAATATCATCTACAGAAAACCATGTTTCTTAATTATGCGTATTCGAGTTTAAGTTATTTTTGAGTTTATATGCGGAAATCGATAACAACACACATAAAGCAAATAAATAAGTGTTGGAAAGTAAAATAATAAATTACAAACCTCGGCGATGCAACTGTTCGCTTAATCTATAAATTACATATTTTAAATGTACAATATTTGAAGGAAAATAAAATCTCAGGCATACATCTAATCTAATCTATCTACATTCGCAAAGGTTAACACAAGTGATATTGTACAACACAGGTATTTGCAAGTATGCTCGATTTGATATTAAGAAGGCCCGAACGATCTAATTTAAAACATCGGAAGGTTTAAAATTCTTGTTTTATGAAAAAAAGTTCATTTTTATATACAAATATGTTGCTCATTTTACTTAGTGTAAATGATTGCATGACAAAATGTGAGATCTGTTATCCGGGAATAGTTTTAATTTTCATTCCGTTGAGGTATTCTTACATGCATTTAATTAACTCCCACAGCTAAATAAATAATACTTGAATGAAAATAAAATAAATAAGATGTCAAAATTTAAATGAAAAAAAATATAAATCATAGGAAAAAGTAACTTTAAGAACTCAAAGGCTTACCCTTTCATTGCAAATCTACGTCGACAAATCTGTTTGATCTCCGGGATTGCTCCTCGTTCTTTTGGTTATGATTTGGTGTGCAAAAATATATGTTTTAAAAACAATGGCAATTGGAACATAAATTGATTTTAGGCCCGTAATTACCCAAATTTCTTTAAAATAAGGTGGAAGAAAAATAAAGCGATTTGTAAAAAGTATCGAAATTATTAGCTCTGAAAAATTCCGCCGCTCTCAAAAAAATTTTCAATTGTCTTAAAAAAATTTTCTGCCCCTTTAATCTGAAAAATTCCCGGGGGAAGAAAAAAAAGTTGAGTCCGCCGGGAAAAAGGTTTTCCGGCGGACTGGACCTCGTCGGGCGAAGTCCTTACTTCGCAAAGTTAAGTTCAGCCTTGCCGGGAGAAAAAATATATTCCTAGCTTGGGTCCAAGAGACTTTTTTGACCGATGTTTTGGATTTTTTTTAAAATTATTGTTTTCTTATCTTTTTTTTTAAAAAGAAATTATTGTTTTTAAAATTATATTTATTTTTATGTTTTCAATTAACTTATTCCGGATCTTTAAACATTTATTTAGTTCCGTTAAAATATTTATTTAAACCTTTAAATTTTCATTTAAGACTTTTACATATTTTTTATGGTCCTAAATATTTATTTAGGAGGATCCAAATAATATTTAGTGACTTAAGATTTTACGATGAAAGCTCCAATTTGAAGATCGTCAGATAATCGAAAATTGTGAGATGCAGAGATTAAAACTCAAAAAGCTATCATCATCGAACGCGTGAACTAAAACAAAATCTCGTGCTCACAACTATTATTTTTACTAAAAAAATATTTTTTCTTCTTCTCATTAACTTTAAAACCAAAAACAATCCTTTTTAATAAAAAGATAAAATCACAAAACATGATTTTTAATTTAACCTTTCTTTATGAAATTGTTTGAAAATACAAGGAAATAAAACAGTTGGGCTCCGACTTCTGCCATTTACACATTGTCCCACCTCCCCAGCCTCACTGACACGCGTCAAAGAAACAGATTATTTTGGTATGTAAAAAAACTTTGGCGTACGCGTTGCCTTTTTCTTCCCCTGTAGACCCCAACACTTAATAAAAACTTCCACGAATAAAAGGGACCCACGTGTCGGATAAAGTCAAGAAAGTAACCAATGAGAAGAGAGAGCGGGTCTAGGGGGCAACTGCCTTTTTCTTTAATGCTATCCCATCTATCTTCTAGCTTGTCATTGTCGGCTTTTACGATTTTTATCTTTATATGGGGACACGTGTCCACTTAATGCACCACTTGACCTCTTTGCCCCTTTCCCGTCTCCTGTCAACGAAATATACAAAGATCGGCTAATTAAGAGTAGACCACTTCGCCCGGCCCGGCTCGTTTCAACTGATCGGGTTTACACACCCGTTTTTTAAATAAGTTCAACCCGAGTTCGAATCAATCGAAACCTGAAGATTTATGAACCGAACTTATTTTTTATATAAAGACCTAAACCCGATCAGAATCCGACCTGACGAATAATTTTATTTATATATTATGTATTTATACATTAAATTTATAATTATTTTAAATTCCTATATTTTATCCTATTAAATTTGTATACTTGATTACAATAAATGTTACTAAATATTAAAGATTTTAAGTAAACAATGCAATTATATTAGAAATTTAAATATTTTTTTATCTACTTTCTATTTTTTTAACTTAGTTTAATAAAAAAATTTATAACAAAAAAAATATTCATGGGCTTGGACCGGGCTTGGGAATGACCTTGTAAACCAGGCCCGAACCCGAAGTTCTAAAGTTTGGGCTTGGACCGGGTTTGGGTTAGCATTTTTTGTGAAAAAACCCGCCAAACCTGACCCGAACCTGACCCGGCCCACCCGACGAACAAGTTTAATTAAAAGCCGGTTTTGTCCGGTGCGGTTATTGCTTGTTATTGTCATAAAACGTTAATTTTTTTTTCACAATAAATAATTTTTCTTCATGCTTAGTTATTGTAATTTTCATATTGGACAAAGTTGGATTAAAAAACAATTGCAATTATGTCGAAAAAACTTATAAAATTATTCAATGATTTTCCAAGTACCCTTTAAATATGTAAAAATTAATAAAAGTTCGTTTTTAAAGACTTAAATTGAGAAATATTTTTTTACTTTTGCATGTTAGGGATAGTAATATATTGAACTCTTCTAATCAATTTTTTTAAACTTGTTTATATCTTTTACTAATGGTTAAAAGATTTTTTAATCATTTATACTAAGTAAAATAATGAAAAATAAGTTGTACCATGCTCATAAAAAACATGGAAAAAAATATGTTATCCCAAATTGTGTGTCCCCTTCTATGTTTATCATTCAAATATTATCCAATGTTATTTATTTTTATTTTTTCTTTTATTTTTAATTTCTCTCTCTACAAAATTGTTTATCTTTCCTTCATGTCCGTCAGACATCAATAATTGAATGAGAGATATGAAAAGATAACACATAATTCGAGATAACAAATAGAGAAGATAGAGAATTTTGTTATAAAATAAAAAGGATAAAATAATCATTATATAATGTATTAAATGTCTTATTGGTTTTGATGAAAAATCTAAAATGACAAATATTAAGAATCAGATGGTGTATTTATTATTTACATTAGTCATATTTATGATTAAATACATAAATGATCACAAAATAGATAACTAAATATCTAAATAAATAAATATTTTTTTGTTTTTTCCTATCATGTATCCTAAACGATCGCGTTATACACCTCTTATAGGGCTGACCATGGCTGCATATGAAAAAATTTGAGTGGAATACAAAGATAATTTTGGGCATAGCAAAACAATTTTTCCACTTTCAATGTTTTCATGTTCAGCCATCGAGAAATGGTATAGAAAATAAAATCTAATGATGTGATATTTGTTTTTACAAATTCCGTCTATATAGTACT
Organism: Euphorbia schlechtendalii; assembly: GCA_949673415.1. Taxonomy (NCBI): domain Eukaryota; kingdom Viridiplantae; phylum Streptophyta; class Magnoliopsida; order Malpighiales; family Euphorbiaceae; genus Euphorbia; species Euphorbia schlechtendalii. The sequence goes on from CATIWQ010007411.1 coordinate 16,599, forward strand.
ATAATTTAAATCTATTTTTAAAATTTTACCACTTCAGATCTCATCTGTAGATTATATATTTATATATAAAATCTTTCTTCCCAATTTTTTCTTTTTTTATTTTTCAACTTAAACTTTAACGGCCCAACCTATCCTATCTTTCTTTTACCTCTTTGATTAGTTATCTTATTATCAAGTTAAAAAAGGATTGATCTACAACATTTTTATATGTCCTAGTGAAGTACATTTTTCACTCTACAGATTATAGGGTATTATTGTTTTTGAATTTTTTAAACTACTATGTGTGATTGGAAAAAGTACTGTACCAAATTATCCCGTCTTTTCTTGTTTATCTTTTTACTTTTTATTGCTTTGATATTTTGATTCATAAGTATTTAATGGAAAATAATTCATAAGTATTTTAATTTCGCTGTTTTTAATTTATTGTTATTACAACAATCAAATTTAATAAATGTGGATAATTAAAGCTACCCGCGACTATAATTACGCATGTATATCAAACTGTTAAAAATAGGCAATTTATTAGATGAATAATATATAATGTAATTCAAACGATGAAATCAATTTAATACATATTCCTGTTCTTACAATTTATATGGTTCAATCTTATCAACTACTCAGATAACAGTGGAAATGGTTTGTAAACTAATATCGGTTTATTGTGTGAATAAATTACTTTAATGGTCAAACAAAACATGTCATGTTCATATATTTATTTGCTAGAACACTACAAGAAACATTATTTGCAACAAAATAATTTTGCTATAAAAAAACTCAGAAAAAAACTATAGGAATATAACTGAAAGGTCATTAATATCAATTTTTCCATACAAATATTGTCGGGGGAGTAAGGGGATACTTGGATATTTTTGAAGTCGTGACAAACTTTTTTAAATTGAGACTTATTTACAGTTCTACCAAAAGTTCAATCAAATAATTTCAGAGAATTCAAGAATATAGAATGGATGATTTGTTGTGAATCTTATGCATCGTAGTATGTCTTTGCCAATGAATACTATCCTTCATTCTTACTCTTCTTTCACCAAGAAAATTGTTTATGTATATCAAAAAATAATTGTATTTGCAATTATTTTCATCTAACAGTCTAATTAATAACTGTCAACAAAAACTGCAATACTGGAAAAATAAGAGTGTCGATCATCATGACTTTAACATCTAGACTTTCTGTTTCTCGGTGAAAAACAAGTTGCGAGCATGAGCCAGTGTCGCGAGCACGACACAGACTGTGTCCAAAATATGACTTTTCGGGTATGAAAATCATCCTAAAAAGAATTTTTTCATTAACTTATGACGTAAAATAATAAATTTTCCTTTTCGAGCTAACCTAGCCAATGGCGTTACCCTTAGACCCCGTTAGGGGCGATGCCCCGTGGACCTTACTAGAGGCTGCCGCTCATGGACCCCGCTCCTAGAGGCATTGTCCCGGGAACCCAGATATCCTAATAGAATCCGAACAAGCATTCACTCTGCACTCTCCCGACTTGTTCGATGTAATATGACGTTCGCATTGTTTAGCAAATTGATTCAATTACACTGAAATACTAATAAATATAAGGTAACAACGCTATAGTAACTAAATACAACAAATATTTTGTTGCGAAAAACACCATTTAGCAGCGATATCTAAATAGTCCATTGGCAGAAAAAAATGTATTACTAACTGCATGTTGATACCATATAATTGTAAATGCATTTATCTCGCAACAAGAATCTAATGCAATTTTATTTTTAGGTATGTTTTAAGTGACAAATTTTTTAATATTTCTGTTAAATAAGCTATTAGACAATAAAAACTACTTTCATTCTAAATTCGACATTATAATACTCAACCGTTAAACGGGAAAAAATTCTAAATACCTGAGGTCAATTTGTTTATTTGTGTATATAGAAGAGATTTACACTATATTTTTACAATTAAAAGTTGTGTGGAATATAATAGAATAATAATTTTATTTTGAAGATTTCTCTTCTCCATCTCGGGGGGTAACCACTTAATTAAACTTAATCGATAAATAATAGTATTATGTTACATCTTAATTTTTACTATTCCCTAATGTTTGTCTAATTAGATTCTAGTTCAATTTAAGATAATCTTGTTGTGATTGAGGTCTTAACCTAGTGGTTAAGATGGAAGCTGTAGATTTTAAAGGTCTCAGGGTCAAATTACATCCGGGGTGGGTTGAGAATTTTTTTTCCATTTAATAATGTAAGTTCTTGTTTTTAATCAAATTTTTTTTTTTAAAAAAAAGATAATCTTGTTTTTAATTTATACGGCATTTAATTTAATTTTATTTCGATTACTCTCAAATTTGATTAAAATAAATGCAATAAAAACAAAACTTTTGGAAATTAGTATTACAGCGTCAGCTTTTGGCGGGTCATTTTCACTTTATACATGAGTGCAAATTTCGTTAACTAGGTATTTTCCCTTACGACCGCATGATTAAAGGGACAATAGCATTTAATTCTAATCAGATGGTCACGAACTAATGAGATTGACGGGCCTGTGTACGGTAATGTATATAGTAATTGCTTTATGAGGGTTTGCGAGGGTATAAGGTTTGCAGTACCCACTTAACTCGAAAAAAAACGAAATCAAATAAAAAAATTGAATCGAATCAAATTAAAATTGTTTCGGTTTGTTTTCAATTTTTTAAATTATAATATTTCAGTTTTCGGTTTGGTTTTAATTTTTATAATAAGAATCGAAGTAAACTAAATATATAACTATATGAAATTTTTTATATGTATTTAGTTTATACATACACAAATTAATTTAACATGATTTTACTTTCTTATTTTTTACATTTCTCTTTCATCAATGTCTCGTATTTTTTAAACAGTAATCAATTATCATTATTTATTATCACTTCGTTTTATTTTGTATTTATAATTGAAGATAATAATATTATTTTATTTTGTGTTGTTGATTTTTTTATTTGTTTTGTTTTTATTAGAATTTATGAGATACAATTGAAATATCAAATTTATATAATACATACGAAGTTGAAGAATGCATTAGACTTCAAAAAAATAAAATTATATCAATAGATTAAATATCAAATTCATCTCATATTAAAATAATAATATTTGAATGTCACTCTTATAATACTAAAACGTAAATATTTATAATATATTATTTTGTATATTACAGATTTTAAGAAATTCAGTTATAACCGAACCGAACTGAAACCAAACTGAATTTATTCAGTTCGGTTTAAACTAAACGAATATGCTTCGGTTTGGTTTCAATTTTTATTTTACTAACATTTTGGTTTGGGTTTGGTTTGATTTTTGAACCGAACCAGGTTTTGCTCACTCCTACTTGCTGTAAGGAATCGATTAGAAGTGGCGTAAGAAGTATCGTAAGTATTTGCGGAAAAAAATTTGTAATGTGTGAATTTCATTTGTTTTTGTTTCATATTTTCAATTTTCTTTCTCATATTTTTTATTTTCCCCTAGTCACACCAATTGAGGTACTCAATTAGTTCATCTTTCAAAGTAGAGGGGTGAGGTTTTGAATTCAAAACCGGTTTCTTTAAAATCCATATTTATCAAAAACATGTCAAACAATTAAAGAGTTACATGTAAGGGATGAATGACGGGTACAATAGTTTTTTCTAGCATTTATGTCTTTTTTTTATATGTATGGATTTTAAAGAAATTGAGTGCTGAACTCATGACCGTAATTGTCAAACTCGAACCGACTCATTGAGCTGATAAAGGTGAGTGATCGATCAATGATCAATAGGTCAACTTAATTATACTAAATCGAGGTTGAACCGGTTTCAGGATACAAATGTAAAAATTATTATGATTATCATTAATAATTTAAAAGATTAAATTATGACATTAGTGAGCAACAAATTATTACTTAGTACTAATAGTTAGATCAAATTTAATGTTGGAAAATGTACTACATTCTGCTAATATTATTAACTAGAAAACTAATTGCACTAAATTGCAAACTTATAAAGCAAATGCATAAAAAAGGAAAAAAAAATAATGTACTAAAAAATTACATGAATCAAAATGATTAATTTTGAAATTACATATACATTCAACTATTAAATTTATATAACATCTTAGTAAAAAGGTGGAACAGAAAAAAAAACAATATAACAATTTATCGCAAATATTTATAATTGAAATTCAAAGAATGAAATTCATTCAAATTAATTTCACAAAGTTTCAAATCCTCCAAATTTTAGAGGATAGAAATTTTTGTATTTAAATATTCAACTATTAAAGAGAATTTATTGACCCACTAACCAGCTTTGGATAATTGGATCACAAAAGTTCATCAAATTAACGAATGAATCGGTTATATAATGTGTTTTACAAGACGTTCTTGTCTCATTAGATCTATTTTTTTTTCTCTTATATTTTTATTTTTTTAATTATAATCATTAGCTGTTATTACTAACAAGTATATTCTTAGTTATAATAATGAAATACTAACAACAAAAAGTTATATTAATATATACTTTTAATTTACTATTGCAATAACTTTTTTAGTAACATTATTGTAGCAATTATTACATTAATATAATAAAATTTTATTTTATATTAAATTTAATAAAAGTTTAATTTATAAATATTTTTAATCATGACTGATTTATAATTATCATATGCTTCTCTTATTATCAATATGTTTAGTTTAAGAATTTATGTATGTCAAAGGCATTACTGATATTTATTACTCCCTCCGTCTACAAAATATTATTGTTTAGAGGGATTTTGATGTCTCTTTTTTATTGTCATTTTGTATTTTCAATGTACTTTTTCTCTAAATTTTCCATTCCTACCCCTATTAATTTGTTTAACTTTCTTCAATAACAAGATGAGAAGACTGTATGAATCAATATTTAAACATATGAATGAAGTCTTAAAATAGAGTATGATATTTATGAAAGGGTAAGTTAGTAAATCACCTCATTCGGTTTATTGTTATCTTAAAAACTACGAATAACTTAAAACGATAATAATTAGTAAACGGAATGTTTATTTACTGTATTATCGCTAGTAAAGACTTTTTTTTAAGTATTATTACAACATTAAACATACTTAATATGCTAGGAGTGGAAAACATAGTTAGGTACTATTGCCTTCTCATAATTGATGGAACCTAACAAAAGTAGTTGGACTTAGTATCCTTGCATTCAATTCATGTTTTCTCTTATTAACCCTTCAAGTATATGTGATCAAATTACTAAGAAATTATAATCACATTTAGTTTTATACTCTTTAACATTAATTAGCAAACAATGTTAACTGTTTATTTCAAAACTATCACATTACTAGTACATTTCACACCATCCAACCATAATACAATATTGATTTTAAATGTAAAAGGACTAAAGGACTTGTACAACATAGTTAGCTTTATTTAATTTGTCCATGTACTTTGTTTGAGATTTTCAAGCTTGTGAACGTTTAATGGTCAAATAATTAATATATTTTTTATGGTTTGATTCGCAAAATAGAATAGAATAAAAACAATATGCATTCATCTCCACATTATTTCATTTTCAAACAAAGACAACATCACATAATCACTTATGTTGAAGTATGCTAGTACAATAATGATATTTTCAGGATAAATTTTAAAAACATATTTTGTAATTTGACTGTTTCGTAAACAGATTTTTGTGAAATTTTTCTTTGCAAAACGATACTTGTGGTTTGATAGATTTGCACATCAAGAATAATTTTTTTTCATTAAAAATAGTAATTTTCCTCAAGGTATTTCAATAAATTTAACATTCCCTATAGTTTAACCATTTTATTTAAGAATTATTCATCAAAATTTGAGTGATTTTTAAAAAAATATTCATTTTATTATGATATTTTAAAAGTTATCATCACGTTTTAATTGAAAAAAAATATTTGTACTTCTTAAAATGTTCTAAAATTTATCACTAAGGTGATTGTATTATTATTAATTATGTTGCAAGTTCAAAATAGAAAAGATTACCACATTTTATAAGGTAATTTCAAATTGAAAATTATGTGTTTGCTAATTTTTAAAATCACAAGCATGTTAAATCAAAAGACATGTTTTTAAAATTTATCTATTTTTTACAACAATCTCATTCTACTTGTTACAATTCAATATTCTTGTTAAATAACACTTTAATTAATTTATCTATACGTACATTACTTCAATTTCAATCAGTTAATTAAGACTCATAAAATCCATGATTCTACTACATGTCACACCAAACTAATACGAACCTTGAGAGTTCAAGTTAGACTAACATGAGTATACGAGTAGAATTAAGATAAAGTAACATCAAACTAATAATTTTTTAAAGATTTTATTCGAAATCACTTATATATGCAAATGATAAACTCGTTCATTTTTTGCTGAGATTTAGAACTATGGTTGTCAAAATATAGGGTGACAAGTCAACACGATTCATATTACACACAAACTCAAGTGTTACTAACTTAGTATTGATCTTATGAGGGTCAAAATCGAAAACGAGTCTACCCGCTTAACTTGATTTATATTAATGTTGATGCTTATTATCCATTTAAGTCGTTAAAAAATTAACAAAAAAAATGTAATATTGCATATAGGTGAAACGCATCAAGAACCCCCTTCATCTAACATCAAAAGTCAGATGTCACCTCAAATTTATGAAAGATCCAATTGACCTCTTAACTTGGTAAAAGTGCACAAGTTAACTCTGAGCGCAATAATACCCGTCACACATAAGAGAGTGTGGTGCACTCGTGAATAAGTGAAATCTATAGTATAATGACATGTGGCATAGACATTAAAATTTTCAAAAATGACCCTAAAAGTATTTCATTAAAATCCTAAACTTCTAATTCTTTTATCAAATTGCTTAATCCTCCAAGTTATCTTCCAATTCTTCTCTGTTAACAATCTGCAATATTTTTCTTCGGAATCAACATTCAATTTTAATAAAAATGGCTTGCTTCAATTTAAAGAATAAATCCACCGCCATTTCCAATTTCAGTCATTGTATCCTTGATTTTTGTAATCGATTTTCAATGTTTTCTTTCGGCAAATACATTCAAATTTCATATGTTGCAACATCTGTTTGTTCATTCTCAACCTCTTTTTCCCTCTCACGCCGGAGGTGCCGGATTTCCGTTGCCAACCGAATCCTGCCGTCGACGGCATTTCATTGCTTTCCTAATAATTTGCATTTGGTTAAATCGAAAATTTGCATCACATTATTTAATCGTCGACGGTTCCGTTTCTCAAGTTTATTAGATTTTGCCATTGATGAGCTGGTTTAGCTCGAAATTTGGTGACAAGTTAAGTTTGTTCATTATTGTTCTCAAATTAGAATCCATGTGCTCTGATATGAGAAAGAAATAGGAATGATTTTTGTTTGAATTTGAAATCTGACTATTATTATCGATAGGGTATTCAATTGGAGAATGATGGATAAAGACGATGAACATGGATTAGATTTTTAGTTGCAGAGTTAATTAACTTTTTCTTTTATTTATTATTTAATTATTTTTCTTTGAAAATTATCAATGACTTTTGAATAGTCAAATTTTGTCACAGACTGTCAACTAGAATTGAGAGGTTAATGTCATGTTGTTGAGTAGGGGTAACTAGAATTTTCGTACGCGTTTCGGCATTTGACCTTATATATAAAGGTGACAAAATAGATAGTAACGCTGGTATAAATTTTATAATATACAAATTTAATGAATTAAGGTAATCCACAACAAATGTTAATTACCAGACATTTACTCATGCATAGGGTCTAATTGAGGAAATATTCCATGTACCTCGTCTCATTTTAATAAATAAGCATTCTGTTCTTTTCAATTTCTGAACCCTTAACTGAACTTAACTTAACTTAACTTAACTGAATTTAATGGACCTGAACTGAACTTAACTTAACTTAACTGAACTTAACTTAATTTAATGAACCTGAATTTAATTGAACTTAATAATAAATATATTAATTATTAAAATGATAGTAAAATCCAATAAATATAAAAATAAATAAATTATCAATAATCATTACAAATAATATTATTAACAACTACCTATATAAAATAATTAATAAAACAATTTTAATACCATTAATAACAAAAATCGTTATAAAACGTAAATTCATTTAATTAAAATTTTGTTATTCAAATAATAATTATTGTTACAATTACACGTGAACTAATAATAATTATTATAATATATTATAATTTGGATTCAAATTATCACTTATTATTGGATTACAAAAATGAAATAATTGTTTTAATTAATAAATATTTTTATTTTATTATCCCATATCACATTTTCTAACTAATTAATACTATGATTATAAATAAAAAAAATATTATTATATTATAGTTACATTAATACTATTATTATATCAATAACACTGGTAATTATCACTATTTAAAAATTATTTTTATTATATTTATAATCAATATTAACTACATTAAATAATAATTATTTTTCTATATTAATATATTTATCATTGTTCTTCTTTTTATTATTATTACTATTAATTTTTATTAAAGATTAATTAGAATAATTATTATTAAAATTAAAATTTATGGACCTGAACTGAACTTAATAGACCTGAACTAAACTGAACTGAACTTAACATAACTTAACTTAATGGACCTGAACTGAACTGAAAGAAAACAGACCTAAATCCTATTCTAATTTAATTTTTTTGTTATATTCCAACGTTGGATCAATATATTGCAATCTGTAATATTTTCTTGTTATATCTTTCAACCTAACTTGTAATTTAGTGATCGAATTTAAATGATGGTACCCACAAAAATATATAAAAATTATTATTATTTTGACTGAAAGAAATTTCGAATCATTATTTTTCTTCATCATTCTACAAATATCATACTATATAATAATAATTATGGGAAATTATATATTATACATTATGAGCGACGTGGCAATGCTATATCCACTAACTATTCAACAAGTGTGGTCTCTGTTAGGCAAGACATGCTATTTTTACTTGATCTTTTTCTAGACAATTCTTTTCCAAAATTTAAAAGTGATCTCCACTATATACTTTATATATAATGTAGACTTACCTAACTATTTCTGTAGTGATCTCATCTAAGATTTTCATGAGTTCATTTTTATGTTCTTAAAGTATACATGAATGTGTAAATCTAAAAGAAAAGAATGATTAATATATTTAGCACCTTTAAAAGTAATTGCTAGTGTCCTAAAAAGAGGTGGATTGTGACATTGTTAAACTAATAAAAAAGCAGAAAAGATTATGATAATAATTATTATTATCCTGAAAATTAATATAAAAATAAATAATCATAAATGTATTAATCTATTGCTCAAAATTCATGAACCTCGACGGTGTAGGACATGGTAATTAAGTGAGTGTTGCAATAGGATTTGAAGCTTTCATGTGTTGTTAATTTATGTTGAGAATGCATAAATCTCGAGAATAGATTTGCAAACACATGATGTTAACAAGGTCGAATAAGGGCAGGCGAATGCATGCCACGCGAACCACCCAGGCGGGCTAAATCCGCCTGGATCGGAGAAAGATATAACGATGAGGCTAGGAATGCCCCTACAAGCAAGTCTCATCTGTCCCGAGAGTAAAGCTTCGGTGATCATTCAGGCGGGCTGAATCCGCCCCAATCTTGTAAGGATCCTAGTCCTCTCTCTTGGAAAGAGAAATGTCCAGGCGGCTTCCAAGCTGAGCCGCTTGTCCGCCTGGACCAGCTCCGATGCCTCGAGGATGAAGAGTTCAAGTAACACTCTGAGTCTTCAAAGAGGCCTCCATAATTTGAACTCTCACTTCAGATAAACTCTATCCTGTCAACAGGATAAAGATCCATTCAAACTAGAGCTCTAAATGGTTCACACTTTGGATCAGACTTGGGACGTTCAATGAGTATAAAAGAACCCTTTGGGTCACCATGCAAAGGTACGTATTCTAATTCACAGAAAAACTCCCTGCCTCCTCTCTTAAATCCGATCTAACTTAAGCATCGGAGAGGCTACGCCGGTCACACGACTAGTCCCCCATAACGACGTTTGTTGTTTTGCAGGAACCTTGAAACCACATAAAAGAGGAGCGTTCGGAGTTGATCTCAGTCAGAAAGTTAGCGCGTGGAACCACGTTCCAGTCCTAATTTAACACATGAGTAACAAATTAATTGATTTGTGTTGATGTTGAATTTACACTACTATTATATATTTCTCTCGACGTGTATATCTTCTACGTATAATCTCCAAACATTTCCAAATGGATTGGAATGAGAATGTTTTTGGGACTTGGTTTTAAAGAATTACAAAAAAATGTACAATTTATATGTGCATTGTATAAAACATCCTATTTTCCGTTAGATTTGAATGTCCATCTGAATAATAATGTCTAGTCTAATATAAACATTCACTTCCCCCAATTCATCAACACCCCCTAAAGTTGGCTCAGACAACCAGATGTCACCCTTAACTTTTAAAATAACCAGTTACCCCCCTTAACTTGGTAAAAAGGATCAATTACCACCCTTAACTTGGTAAAAATGCACTAGTTAACACCCTCAATGTTACGTGTTAATATCTGATTGATTTTACTTTTCAAAAATCATTTTACTGATTTTTCTCTCTCCAACCAGAAGTTGACATGTTGCATTGAAGGGGTAAACTGATGTATTTTTACCAAGTTAATGGGATAACTGGTCCTTTTTACCAAGTTAGGGGGGTAACTGATCATTTTGAAAGTTGCGGGTGATATATAATTTTCTGAGCCAACTTTAAGGGTAATGATCCATTTCACACATTCAGTTTAGTGGCAACAAAAGTAACGCTAATGCGTTAAAATTGTCAAGTTCCAAACTTATAATCATTATGTTCACAACTTAAACAATTATATATCATTGTATATCAACAATAGAATTGAGCTTTTGGCTTTTGATAATATGAATATTATTTCATTAAAATACAAGGTATAATATATATGATGATGCTAGAAATTGATTAATGGGAAATCATTTAAATGATAATAATATATAATATATATGGGGAAATGGGTTAATTAAAATGCCTCGGAAAGTACAGACAAAATTTGATATATAATTTCACTTCAAGGTCAAACAAGATCATATACTATGGTGTTGCTATGTATCTTTCAGTCAGTTTCTTGCTGTGTCTCTTAATTGTATTATTCATACTATATATTATTTTATTTGATTCAAACTTTAGATATATAATTCCCCTCGCATGTTTCTTTTTTATTATTGTCATTGTTAATGTTGTTGTTTATCAATTCAAACATCAATTTATCAAGTATCTTTGCTGTCTATACTTGTCTCAACATCACAATTCTCCCCATGTCACCCCCTTTTTCTTAATTCTTTTCCTGTTTGCTTTCCTCCCCAGTATGGATAATAGAAGCATCCATTTGGTTGTTGTTAGTTGTTGTCGATAGTTATCTATTATTTCTTATATTTGTTGATTCTGAAATTAAAAGCAGTTGTTATCAAATATTTTGAACTATAATATGATGTGGACAAGATGAAAAGCACATGTTTTATATCCTTTTGTTGATGAGTTAAAAAAATGTGGTTCTGTAAGCAAGTTTGGCCCTTGTGTCGAACTTGTTGAGTTATGAAACAAATGATTTATGGCTCATGGGGCCTTTTGTTTTGATTACTTATAATTATTGTTTTCACTGCACACTATATTGTTTAAGAAAACGTATAGAAAGCAGTTGTCAACTCTTCCTTAGTAGTTATTGTCTATCTATTCATTTGATTTGGGTATGAATTAAATATGTGAGTCATAATGAACAGTTTAACTTGAAAAAAAATTCAAGAAAGAAAGAATGGGACCCTTCAGACCTACTATGTAAATGATATTGAAGTTGGACAACATCACTTGGCCCAATTTCTCCAATAATATTACCAATGGGCCTTGCCAATTGATTTTTATATACTTCTATTGATATTTGTGCTTATAAATTTTCATTCCACTTTCTTGCTTTAAGGACATGGTAAGGGAATTTACATACGGAATTGAAGGATATATGCAATAGAAATTTGAAATATACAGGCAAAATTAAACAAAATAATTAAAAAAAACATCAAATCACATGTTTTCAGGGGTCGTAAAATTGTAAATATTATCTAAGAAAAGATGGATTTAAGATAGATTTCAATTAAGGTTTATTTTGTATATACTTTAGCAAAACGTATCAATCTTGATAATTACTCTTTTAAAATTAGCTTGTGTAATGTGGCATGTGCATTATATTCTTAAACACAAACACAATTTTTTCATACATTTTATACAATACATATACTTACGTTTCAAGTATCAAATCCAGACAATCAAAATACACATCAGTGATATCACTAATACTATAATTTTCATTGGTAACTTGTTTCCCTTCTTATTTGATATTATAACTGAAATTAAAATCATAATATATAAATACGAGTCATTCTATCACTTGGCTAGTTTTAAATAACTCTTGCAGCTCTTTATCCACACCATTGCAGGAAGATTCGACTCCAAGGATGGCAGCTTCACTTCAAGTTGCTAAACAGCAAATTGTAGTGAAACAGAACAGCAAGATTGAATAGTCAAATAAATACTAATTTCATTGCATCATGACTTTTTAATTTACCAATTGAAATTTACTTCATTTAAAATATTTGGGGTCATGTTTGCATATAAAAGCTGAGAAACAAATATGGAAAAAAGTATCCAAAACTTGCGCTGAATTGATATCTTCACACATATATTTCATGTGATAGCCATTAACTAGACTAATTCGACAACATACGGAAAAACGAAAAAAAGGCGAGCAAAAATGTCTGTATGTTCTCTTTCTTGTCTTCTAGACTAAAAGAACTGCGTTAATACAACCATCATTCTCCGGATTATTTGTTACTTGGGCATATTTCCCTACACAACAAAAAATAAAGAAATAAGCAAAAAAAAAACTTACGAAAAATAACTTCAAACGTGAACTTCATATATGCAACATAATTAGACAGGATAGACTCACCCCATACGACTTTTCCAGCTGGAGTCACGAGACCTAATTCACTAACATTCACCTGGAATCCACAAAGCCAGAAAAAGTTCAATGCAGGTAGAAAAATCGAGAACGATGGCGACAAATGTGAACTAAGATATGCTTATATTACCTCAATGATGGTTCCCTTGGTCATAACACCGAGAGATGTGAACATCGAACCGTTTGGATTTTTCTTGACCCCGATAATCTCGAGATTGAAAGTGCATTTGAGTTCGGGATGCGTGACATGGGCCTTTGTAAAGCGCAATCCCGAAGGACGAATGAAACGCTCGTACTTTGGAGGCTTCCTTGTAAACCCCGGTCCAACAAACGTGACTTTGGTCACCATCCTTTTCCACTGCTTGGCTGTAAAATTGAAGAACAGATGTAAATGATGAATTGAGAACCGACATGAACTGTTGATTGATCAACGAAACATGATAATTTTAACTTATGTTAACAGCTTTGTTGCATGACCGTGGAAAATTTTTATATTCTTACAACTTGATACGAGAATCTCAAAATTTCTTACAGTTGTCAATCAGTCAATCAGAATATCAAAAGACTTCCAGCTAAACAAGATATTACACTCCTAATCGTTGATTAGCAGATTTGAGATGAAATTATGACAAAATGTCAGAATGGCAACTCAAGATACTTGGTCGATAAGACTAGAACATCTTTTCAAAACTAAGAAACGAGTAGTTTTTTTTCCGTCAGATTACTCTGATTATGATATATTACAACAGAATTTTGATATTATAGATAGCATGGAAATATCTTAGATATTATAAAGAAAGGGCAACAGTTTACTAACTAGGCCAGTTAAAAAATTAAATGAAAAACAATTTGAAATTGCTTACTCTTGCGCTTTCCAGATCTGATCACTTTAAACATTTCATCTTCTGCAACAGGCCTCACCTAAGTCAAATTACATACAGTATCATCAGAAGTTTCTTGCAAATCAGTTGGATAATCAAGGACGAACAATAGAAGCAAAAAACAAGAAAAACCCAAGAATTATTATTCATGAAGAAAAATGAAGTGCCAAAAAGTGTGATTTGTGAATGCCAACCTTAGGCAGCGGGACATCCCATTTCCCTGCTTTTTCTTTCCTCTTTTGCTTTACAGTATTACTTAGGATCTGCAAACAGGGAAAGGCGAACATATATTCATATTCTACATACCTATCAACAACTTAACTCACGTAAGCAAATATAGTTTGCAATTTAACCTTTGCACGCGTAGTATTTTCTCTATCCAGTAGATAAGCAGGAACAGCTCCGTCCTGAACATCATCATCAACCTTGCGCCTAGATGATGACTCCTCATGCATGGCTAATCTATAGATATTAACAAAATGATACAAAATCTAATTGGTCAATACTAAAATTTAACCTGGAATGATAGCATATATTTTGCAAGCAAATGTAATGATAATACCATACTAGCCAACAACCATTGGGTGACACATACACAATGTATACATAAAGGAAAGTAAATAAATCGCTATAATAAACCCTAATGATACAAATGAAGACGCTGTAGATTAAACCATTGAAAATCAGCCACATTAGATAATAGTAAGAACATGGTGCTCATTGGAAACTAATTGGACCATGCATCAAGAATGATGAACTCTTGATGAATATTTACAAAAAAAAAACCTAGCCATCATGTTACTAATTGGAAGAGGTAACTATGCCTTTATCACATATTGCCAAACAAGATATATCAAGCTTAGAAATACTAACGTTTTCTTCATGAGAGCCTTCTCAGCATAGTTTTTCTTGGCAAGCATCTTACCCTTGATACCCAAGGTCTGTTTCCACAGAAGAAAAATGAAAACAAATGAAATTCAAATTCAAATACCTCATAAATCAACAAACTAAAAGAATACAAATTTAATCAAAAGATCAGACCTTCTGAGCCCTTTCAGAGCGCTTGTGAACTTCACGAGCCTCCTTCTTGCGCTTGCGCTCGAAGTGGTCGAGGCGGTACCCATACCTCTTCCTGTGTTGCTCGATGTAATCTCCTTGAGGCTATAATCAGATTAAAATCAACAAAAGTTGAGAAGAAAAATGCAATAAAATTGATAGATAATTCGATGAAAATAGCTTTTGAGTTGGAGCACTAACCATGGCTGTATCAGTTTTGAGACGAGTTCACGGAGAGGATGAAAGCAGGGAGAAGCAAATGTAAACCCTAATTGCGAGGGTTATCAACGTTCAAATTCGGATTGCCTGCTTATATTCGGGTTCGCTGTTTAGGCCTAACCCGGTTCCCAAAAAAAATATTCAGGCTTGGGCCGAGCCTCACTTAGATATAAAACTTCATTACAAAGCTCAGTCTTTCCACCCATCAAATTAATATTTGGGGGATTATAAAAATGGACACGACAAAAATTTATTTATATTCTATGGAAAAAAAATTATGTATATTTTTAAAGGAAAAATATTTTCTTTTGTTGTGAATTTTTTTTTAAAGTTATGGTTTTTACAGTCTAGTCCTATACCTGGTATAAGACTATAATCTTATATCAATTATAAGACATTTGAACGATGGTTTTTGTGAGTATTTGTGAAAATTATGGAAAATGAGTTGTATAAAAGTTTTATACCACTAGCATATCAGGTATAAAAGTTGTTCTTATACCAGGTATAAGAACATACCGTAAAAAACATAATTTTGAAATAAATTTCGTAAAAAGACAAAAATAATAAAATTTTTTATAAAAAAACATAAATATGATTCTCTTACACGTAAAAGTAAAATAAAAATTAGGTTTTCAAGTATTTAGTTGTATTTCTCATTCAACATTTTCTCAAGAAAAAATTTTATTGAAATTAAAATTAAAATATAACTTGACAATATATTGATAATAGGTATTTAAGAAAAATGAAAAAAAATCTGAATTACTGTATGACATAAAAAATTATATTAACATTATTATTGTGACATTGAATTTAATAGTTAACTATTTAAATTTTACATTATTATTATTATTATAAAAAATATAAAGTGTGACTTGTGACGATTAATATACATGTCCAATTCCAGTACGGGTCACTTCAACGCGTCTGAAAGAATAAAAGCAACTTCACAGAACATGAGTAGACTTCCGTTTTCTTTTTATGTAATTTCGTAAAATCCCATTATAAATTGGGCTAAGCTGGAAAAATTAAATGTAAGCCCATTATAAACAGTGTTCCGCCCCATCCGTGGGTGTTGTTAGATTCTTATCACTCAAAAAGTAGTAATATAATGTGATAGCAATGCATAATAAGGTTGAAATAAAGTCCACACATGCAGCGCGTTTGAGGTTCATTTGATTTTGTCAAAGGAATAGTTACAGTGGTTACCAAAGACTGAGTCAGCCAATACTAGTTGCGGTTATCTTCACCACTAACGACTAGTGGACAATCATGACCTTAATGGGACTCCAAATCAGTATAAATTGGGAAAATAATCTTCAATACCAGGTAATACGCAAATAGACTTGATACCTGTACTTCTCTTGAGATTCCCCAGTTAATAGATTCTAACTTTAACATCGAAGTGGCTACGCAGACTAGGCTTGGTCATCTAACACTTTCACTATTTTACATAGGGGAGAGCATTGGTTGGTTTGGTCCAAAAACCAAACTGAATCAAATAAACCAAAAACCAAATAACAAAAAAAATTAGAAATCTAATAGATTTTAGTTCGGTCCGGACTCCATATAAAACCAAATTGTATTTTCATATTAAAATTTAATTATTATTTAGGAGAGCAAAGTAAAAATGTGATAATTATTTTCATGTTAAAGAATTAACTATTGTTTGAGAAAGCAAAATTAAATTTTATGATCATTATAACAAAAAAAGTTAAACAAATATACATGGAATTGAACACAACCACTAACATGCAAATCACTTTTTTCATTTCAATAACCTACAATATAAAAATAAAAAATTATATTATAAAATCTGGAAAAGAATAAAACGTTAATGAACCGAAAAGGATGAAAAGAACCTTAATTTTTTTTTAATTTGGTTAATTAGGTTTGGTTCTCGGTTTATTTGGTTTTTCTTCTCAAAACCGAGAACCGAACCTAAAACCAAATTAACAAAATATTAGAACCAAGAACTGAATTTAATTAATTTGATCCGGTCTGGTCCAGTTCTCAAGTTTGGTTTTTAGGTTTCTTGCTCTCCCCTAATTTTAAAGGCTTGACTCGGAAGGAGACCGTGTATATATACTTTGACATCATAACGTGTATATGGCTATATGAAAATAAATCCTTTCGATCCTCATTCTTTAATTTGATACATTAAGGATTTGATTAATTTCAATGACACTTAGAGTGTGATTTGCATTGTTTTTCACCGTCGAAATCTATTTTTCATATATTCTCTCAAAAAATATGCTCCCGCGTACATTTTTTTCTTCTTTTTGGAAACACACACAAAAGTAGGAAGACATCAAATTTTTCTTTAATTTATGAAAAAAGTTAGTTATGAATATTAGTACTTAATTGTTTGAATTTACGATAACAAGGGAGATGGAAGAGAAACATTATCAGGACAATTTGACAATAGAAGAAGGTATTAGTTCGGAAATCAATTGGATTTGGGACTTTAAAATCATTTGTGAACAAAAGAATAATTCGTTTTGGTTCCTGATGTGATTTAGATTAATTTTTGCTGCCTTAATTTTGAATTATTTAAAGCTCGAAATAAAACATCTCCAATAAAATAGATGATTGCATAAAAATTTTGGTAATTTAGCAAAGATCATGGTTATTTTGTGAAAAAGATTATTCTTTTGATGCTTTTAATAACAAAACCATTTTTGAACCTTGTGCTATAACCTAT